>JAUMGZ010180202.1:3900-14086 GCA_032359645.1 Pododesmus macrochisma | reverse complement strand
GGATACTTCCTACCAAGTTTGGATAAAATGGGTCCAGTGGTTTAGGAGAAGAAGTTGAAAATGTGAAAAGTTTACAACGAACGGACGGACAGACAACGAACGGGATTTGTATGAGAAAAGTCCACCTTGGACCTTTGGTTCAGATGGACTAAAAATCATAATTCAACCTAGATAAGTGGGATGTCATTGTTGACATGAAATAAAGATCTTCAAAGAAAATGAAACTCATTCATTAAAAATCCGCCCCAGAAAACAATACTAATGAAAACATATTATTGTCATTTAAAGATAAGGTTTTTCATCAGATTAAGAACATAACTGCTTAAAATTTCTTAACTATTTGGTAATCTAAATGTTAATACTAGAAAATATTTCTATCAATATGAATAATTAATAATATCTAACTCTTCTGTAAAGGGATTCTTATGGCTACAGTTGCTGGGCTGTGTATATGTTGTTGGTACCTCCAGGTTCTTTTACTATCAAATTGCCCAAACCTCCATGTAGAGACAATTATGTATTCTAATAACATGTATTAACATAGGACCAATTAAGTTACAACAATTAAGTCACACTTTTCTGTGGACTTAAGTTTACACGCACAATGATAATCATTTCTGTATGATAGTACGTCATTACTTGTGCTTGCCATGATTTATTTTGTAACATTTAGCTAGAAAAAACACTTGAGGACGATGGAACTAGGCCAATACAATCACAGGTATTAGAACCATTGTTCTCAAACTGTTGGCATTGCTTTGTGACCACGTTAATTGTGTATCCATGCTAAGGACAATGACAGTGATATTAAAACACTAAATTCTCATAAATATATCATTTATCTATCAGACCCAGCAGCCATGGACCAACATTTAAATGTATTGTTCTTTTCTACCTTCTTCACAAAAGAGTGCATTGAATAAATATATCAGCTAATAAGGTCATCCGCCCACTGATGAAGCTTTTAGTTCTAATTCTTGTATCTGATATCAGCACAATGTGAAAAGTGTCATTGATGTGTATACGTAACACTGGCTTTACATAGCTTTTAGCCATCATATTTAAAAGAGCATCATCAAATGAACGCTTGACTGCTGCCAATGTGTGAGCATTGTATTTCATGCCACAAAGTCAGTTATGTTGATATAAGGCCTAGTATTTTTTGGTCCATTGAACGAAAGCAAAGCCAGTGTAGGTTAGATGAAACTCAGCCCCCCATTGTCTGGATAGCTGTCAAGGTTGAGCATCATTCACATGTTAATATGAACTACAGATGATATTGCTGTATTTGTTCTACCTGAAAACAGCCTAATTAAAGTGATTCACTTTAAATAGCCAAGACAAGGACACCAGTCATAGATACTGACGTAAACACGGTACATTGTATGTGACATACAATCACGAGATGCTTTATGCACTAACCTTTTATTGAGTAGCTTCCAGTCTGTCTCAATGTCATATAAATATAGTGTTTTCTGATCGTCACAGACTGCAAAGTATTTCCCAGAAGGTGAGACAGCTATTGCTAAAACCCCATCAGAAGCTGTTTCTGTCCCCGTCAACGTTGAGGAGGGGGTATCTGTCGCCTCATCTGTACCTGCTGCAGGCTTCCTGAAAAAATATTTTCAGAGACACTGTTCATGTTTTGACCAAAGTACAATGAATGGAGACACATTGAAAATGAATGGCACATTGACTAAAGCCTGTAGAAAACAGCAGAGAATTCCATCAATAAAATTGACTGAATACGTCGTGGTGTAGCCAACAGTACAAGCCCAGAAACATCATTTCAGACAATCTCCCAGTTAAGTCAATAATTTCTCCACAAAAATATTGATGTCTTTTCTGCTACAATTCTATTGGGATTATACAATCCTATAGACTGATATGTGCAGGGATAATTAACTTTATGTTTGATCTATAAACCCACTTCCAAAAGTTTGCTTATCCCCAGACCAGAAACGTCAATATGCAAGGTCAAGTCAATACCCTAGTATTGCATCCCCTATCATAATGCTGTTTATGTCAATAAAACAATAAAGACATGCTACAACCCCACTTCTGACACCAAATACAGATGTCATTGATCCTATTGCACAGTGTTAGCATGTCTTACACTGTGTGCCTTGTTTACAAAGAGTACACATGACCTCAAATAATCCATGTCTCAACAATTCTTATCCTTGAATTCTGTTTCCATGTAAAATAATACAAAACTTCCAAATTTCATCTTAAAGTAATCAATAGTTCTTATTTTGATTTGCTTCTTGTCCATCATTGACTGTATTCCAAATAAGAATTAAAATGCAAAGACGGTTAAAACTCCCATCTTGATTTGACATGATTTATTCTGTAATATATTGAACAATTTCAAATAATTGTACTCATCTTATTCCAAAGACATATAAATATAACTGTGTTTCAATCGGAAAATCAAACATAAAAGTGACATACACACTCCGGTACTTATTATTGAGATGAAAGCAATTACTTAATTTAAACGAAATATCTATAATAGCGCTATGATAAGATGATCTGTCATAAAAAGTATGTTTTTGATAAGTTTGCTGCCAGGTTTCAAGCCAGTGATATATTGATAAATTCATGAAGACCAGCCTCCTGATTGGCCATTATCTCTCATTGGTATGCAGAAAAAGTGAGGTTGGACAACGATATAGTTTAAAATAGCATCAATACCAGTCACCTAGATTGATCTATATCGGTGCAAATCAAGCACGTGTCTATATAGCTCTGACACAATTCACAATTTCTAAGCACACGTAAAATTGTATCCTGATACACCAATACTACTGATTTTTATGCTTTCTGTAAGAATCTTACCATATAGGTAGTCAGTTATTATATATTTCCGCATAGTTTTATAAAGGAATATACAGGAAAGACAGACTATGCGAAATAGTCAGTCATGCTGCTGACTCGACTATGCCATTTTCACGCGAGATGGGCGGAGACATTAGGTGACGTCATTCAACATCATAGGTCATACAACCTCATTTGCCGCGTTTCACTATAACTGTCATATCTATTGTATCAGTGTGAAACAAGCATGTTACAGTTTTATGTTTTCTTCTATACAAGGAGACAGTCAGCATAATAATAACAATAGAGTTGTGTTTTGCAACTAACATAAACAAAAAACAAACACACTGTCTAAATATCTGTCCCGAGCAATACCCACGTGAAGATGACTTGGGGATAGCTTTCTTGTTTTGGTACGAAAGTTGAAATGTTATGCCTGTTAGTCATTTATAATTCGCCCCGAATTATGAATTTTGGTTATTTTTGAAATTTGATAACTTTGTGAAGATACATGAGCTTCAGGTTTAATTAATGAAAGTTACTAAAAAATAACCATTTTGAAAATAAATTAATTGTGTATGTCACTTTAAGAAGAAATAAGCCTTGAAATTTGTCAAAATAGTTCAAGCAAAACATAAAGCACACAGCGCATTACACATTTATAGAACTTTAACCCTAGCTTAAGGCACAAAGAGATACAGGCTTTGTGAGTACAGCTGATGAAATATTATGTAACAGTATACTCAGCAGGAAATGTTTCAGTGACCTTGACCCAACTACAGAGCCATACACACAGTGTAAGATTTAAAAATTAATGCACTAGCTTTACTGCTTTCGGAAAAAGTTCTATTATAGTAGCGAATCCTACCATTAGATTTAAATAAAGTTCAAGTATTACAGAACTTATAATACACATGTAGTTGAAATATAAGATGGGAACTGTATGAACGTCTTCTGAACATTGTGTGAGGAATAAATGCTGGTGTAATGTGCACTTAAGACACTCACCATTTCAATGTAAAGCATAGTGAACATTACAGAAGCAGAGAAGCTCAAATTTGAACAGTGACCTTACTGAATATATATGCACAAGACAAAACAAGTTTCAAATTGGCACTAGACATCAATATCAACTGACTGTATGGTCATATCCTATTGTTTTGTTATCAAATGTCTATATAAGTAAAACTAAACAAAGCATTTTCTTCATAACAACAGTGATAACTTTTACAGAAAAGGTGACCTTGACCTTTTATATCTAAAACATGTTTTTGTAGGTTTTCCTTTTATTAGTAAATAATATGCATCAAAAGTTGTTTTGAATTCAACAATAAATACAGTCAAACCTGTCTTTAAGGACCACTCAAGGGAACCAAGAAAAGTGGCCTTTGTGGACAGGTGACCTTTAAATACAGGTTCCGTTTAGATGAAATTTAAAGAGAAGGGAACGAAAAATTCTGGCCCTTAGAGACAGGTGGTTGTTAAAAAGTGGTGGCCATTAAGGCAGGTTTGACTGTATCATGTAGTGATTAACAGCCTCAACAAAAGGGTTCTGATATCTCTGAGCCTTACTCATGACCTTTATTGTATATGTAAACTTTATCTTTGAACTCAAACCTATATGGTGACCTACCTTTTATTAGGAACTTTTCCACAAGTCTGATTTTATAAAACAATTTCAAAAAACTGCTTGCACATGTCAACTTAAAAAACAAATTTCTGTTATAAGCACTAGCAACCTTGCCCTTCAACCTCTAATACCCAAGATCAAGGCAGTTCTTTCTTGTCATTTATTTAGAGACAAAGGTTGATATGAATTCAACAACAACAACAAACTCAGCTATTCTATAGAACTTTGAAAAGAAAAAAAACTCCATATACCCACATATTGAAGTTTGACAGATTTACAAGACATATAAAAAAGTAGGAAATATTATGGAAACCAAATTTCTTGATTTTCCCTGCAATTTAAGGGAAAATACATGAAACTTAAGAAAGCTACAATCCTTCTTACAGATGGGATACTTTGGTCGTTGGTGGATCGTAATATGGCTGTTTTATATTTCATAAGTCTTCTGTGACACTGAAGAATTGATTATATGTCCAGTGAGATTTCGTCTATATCACTGACAAGCCTTTCACTTCAACAGATCGCTAATATTGCAGCATTAAGGTTCGAGCCCCGTTATCCATCAACCTGATCATGTGACAGTAAGGGTGGTGGGTCACAAAGAAACCGACATGGGACTTTGAACTTGTTGACATCTGTGCTGAATCAATCCCACACGATTGCATTCCCGTTACCAGAGCTTTCAAAGCAAAATTTGCCTGCTCTTAATATGTCTGAGTTGAGCTGAAAATTACAAATCGGAATCATACTTTATCATATGATTGTCAGATTTACAACAAATTTTCTTCCTTTCAGATTAAAAAAAAATGAACATGTAACTTACTGTGTTGTCAGAGACAGAAGATAGTCAGGTAAACCCTCAATACACTAACATGTCTTAGCAGGAAAGACATAATGACATTTTAGAGGGAACATTGTCATATTCACTTGAGTTTCAGCCAAAAAACTGTTTGTATTAGTATTGAAATAGTAAAAGTTATCAAATCAAAATACAAATCAATCAAGGCAGATTTCTATTTATCCTATTAAAAAAATACAACTGGAATGCAAAGGGACTTGGTCTGAAAATGTGTTTGATTACTTAGTATGTGTACCTCGTTATAAAGACCACTCCGTTTTACTTTATTCTGGATTTAAGTAGGCAGAATCTAATTAAATTGCCAGAAATCTGCAATAGAGAATTTCATTTCCTTAACAGATAATGTCAATGGACACATTATCTTTATTTTAAGCAAATAAAAAAGGCATGTTACCAGGACTGGTGAAACATTGGTACTGTTTTAGAATAAAATCTGATTTTATATGGATTTCAATGGGAAGTAATGCAGAAATGGCAAATTTGAACACTCAAACCAATATAAAACAAATTCTGCAACAGAACTTCTGACCTTTTTTGTATATGAGGTACTGCATTAAATCATCTTTCTTATAAGCAAAATTCACCAGGTATATACTGATAAGGGACCATCTAACAGGTAAAAAATTTCAGCTAAAACACAATTTGACATAAAATGCCTTATGAATGTTCTCAAATTTAATATTTACACTTTCTAGTAGCAGTGTTTCCAAAAATTTTGCAGACCAAATGTATTGTTTCGTATTCATCATTAAAGAGTTCTATCCAGTTTTGGTTCAATTGTGACTTAATTTTTGTACGACATCTGACGTTGTCATTGCTACGCAGTGAACTACTGCACAATAAACAGAAACTTGAACCAGATTCATCCTCCTTAATGAATTAGGTTAAATATAAAATTTATCGCATGTTTTTAATTGTCCATAACTCAAATAAACCTCAGTTGACACTTAATTAGTCAATAAAAGACTGTAACCTACCTCATATTTCACTGAGTACTTGCTACCTTAGTAGACAAGAAACTATCATAATGAAACTTTAAAGATTAATTTAAAAAAAAACACTCACTAATTTATCAAACAAAAGTGAGTTTCTATGTTTCATTATTCACGACATGTACAGCCACATTCCAGACTGTTCTTCAATCAACCCAATATTCCACTCCTGCATTCCAATATGTCCATATAACGCTACATTTTATCTTCATACAATTATTATAAAAATCTTCTATGAACACCTACAAACCCAATACAGGATGTTTAATTACATTAAAAACATGATAAAATGTAATTTTGTTGAAACAAAGAGGTTTGTATGAGAATAGATCAGTTCAGACCGGTGAATAGTTCTATTACTAACAGAATGTGATCGGCCAGATCAGTCAGGGATATAAATAATGGCGATAAAAGCTATCTATGTTTACTTACTTTACATTTATTAAAAAATCAATCGCCGAACCTGATTTCTCCAGCAAGAGCCAAGAGTCTGACATGTTAATCATGCCAGAAAACTTTGAAGGTTACGGCACCGATAACCACAATGCGATGTAGCATGATAGACTCAATTATTTATCAGGCAATTTGTTTTATCAAAACTGTTGTTTTTGCGTCCCTTGTGTATTTACACAGATAATTTTATCCCAGGAAAGTACATTCCTGCTGCACTCCGTAAAAAGGAATATTAACAGGAAACCGCTTCTTGTACACTTTAATATCTGTAATCTCAATGCATCTACTTTACAATGATTAGAACGAATGGCCTTTAGTTAAACTGACAATCTATATCATTGTATGATATGTAAACTGTATATAAAGGATAAACGCAAGGAAGATTGGCTCAGGTTTAAGAGTGTCCCATTAAAAGTTAACTTTAAACCCCCCATCTTTTAGAGTGTCCCATTAAAAGTTAACTTTAAACCCCCATCTTTTAGGGATTAAACCTTTTCTTTCTGCTTCTTAATTTCTTGATTTCAGAATCCTTCAAAAACTTACTAAACAATGATTTATAATACAAGTAGGTCATCAATAGTAAGTCTTATCAGTTTACTCAATTTTAATTTGTTAATTGTTTGTTTTATTGGGCTTTTACTTCCCTTTAACTCATGTATAGGTCATATTGAGAAGGTGTCTGCTTGTGACAGTGTACACTTATGGCAACGTTATAGTTTTGTCTCACTGAAGTATCAAGCTGCAGACACATTGACATGATACTTCATTCGGTCACATTTTCCTGGCACCGAGCCAACCAGTCCTACTCCTACCCAGAAATGCGGAGCACTTAGCAGGGAGCGAGAAGATTGCATTATTTTAACATTTTAGGTTTTGATGTGACTGGGAATCAAACCCACACCTGCAATTCTAGCACCAACCTACCAGCACAAATTGAATGCTCTGAGAACAGACTGAGGTACCGCGCTGGTGAACACTTTGTTTAACAAAACGAGACTACGTATAAATACCCATCTAATTGAGGGACTTAATTGAACAGTTTCACATTTATTTATTTCTCTTATTTTTGGACTCATTAAAGAGTTACTATAATTAATGTTTCTAGTTAAAGCAGATGTCTTTTTCTTTGATGTAGCAGGATTGCATGTAAAATGAAAACTTAATAAATTTTTTGAATAAAATATTACTGCCTTGACAAGATAATCCAGTGTAACATACCAGTAACTTAAGCTTACAAGCTTATGGAGACCTTTTCTCATCATCATTCATATCAGCAGAAGCCATATACGATTCTGATATCAAGTTACTGATTCTTATTACTTAAATTGAATTTTTCTTTACACTTTTATATTTTCACTAGTATATGTTATTAAATGTCAACAACATTAAAAAATGGGAGAATAGTTTCCTTTATTAACCAATAATTGTGAAGTGGGAATATTAAAAGATTGATTTGTTTACTTCCAGCTATATGAGGTACAGTCATCGCCTGTTGCCGTGACACCGGCACACTGGTTTCCTGTATGGGAATCAGACAACATGGCAAGACTCAGGTGAATCACCTGGACGTTTCAGTAACAGCTTCATCATCATCAACAGCCAAGCAAACCTACTTCAACAACAGTGGCTCGTCTAACTCAATTCCTCGTTTTCTTGTATAAAAACGCAAGAAGATGATATGGTCGTCTTGGCGACAATAGAGCCAGTCATGGTTGTGCCACTTTATAACAGTTTCCGTAAGTTTGGTTAAGGCATGCAACGCCCTGACATGGTCTAAACATCTCTACAGCAAGCAAACAATACAACATCCGCCTCCCACAATTATCTCATTGCATGCTGTAAGTTATTACAACGCAGTTTTCGAAATTCATAGATTTCACACAATTAACATTTACACCTGAAAACCAATCTACCTTAACAAGTTTTGAATATGGAACCTGCAAACACGATATAATCGCATTGTGTTCAATTTCTGATTTCTGCGTTGAAAAAATCAATACTCGGTGTTAGTAGTGACAGGTCTTCAAATTTCATTCCCATGCAACGGGCAACGGCTGGTAATTCCATATTATAATAGTCTTGATTGGGCGACAATATAGTTCAATTACTGCCAATAGAATAATGTGTGATCATGCAATGAACAGATAAGGCGTCCTGCCAGTTAATTCCCAACTTGTCATAATAATAGATTTTTAATGGTCAAAACCACACTGATTATTTTCTTGTGTTTTTCCTCATTTACAAGGTAGAGATAAACTTAATCAAGTCATATTACGTTTCTCCGAGAATGCTGTCAAATGAAAAGGAGGAAAGATAAAATTTTGCTACAGGATCTAATGGTCATAACTTACCAATATCTCCCCATCTTGTATTTGAAAATAACATGTTCAGTGTATAAGACACCGCCATGTATTCAAGGCATTACATTTGAATACACATTGTACAGCAATTTGTCTGGGTGTTTTACATACACTCAATACAGAAAATAAACAGACTATACATGTTTATTTTGAATTTGCGGATGGTCATGCATAAACTCCTTTATATTCTGGTCTGAAATATACATTTAGTTGAATTTCAGCGAAACGTTTCTTGTATAGATGAATACACTTTTAGATAAAAATAATGGAACACTTCAATATTTTTATATATTTTCATTAAAAAAGAACAAAGGTTTGCTTCAACAGTGCAGTGGTCCAGTGGTTAGGACGTTCGCTTCGTACTGGTAGACCAGTGCTAGAAACCCAGTCGCGTCCAAACCTAAGATGTTAAAATTAGGCAATATTCTCGCTCCCTGCTAAGCGCTCAGCATTACGGGGTAGGAGGAGGACTAGTTGGCTCAGTGTCGGGATAATGTGACCAAGTGAAGTATCATGCGAATGTGTCTGCGGCGTGATATTTCAATGAGACAGCACTATAAAATTGCCATAAGTGTGCACTGTCAGAAGTAGACACTTTCTCAATATGACCTATACATGAGTTAAAGGACCTCTACACTCCAATAAACAAACAAAGATTTGCTTCAACAATGTTTTAGGTCTCTTCAACACATTTAATGTCTAGAGGGGTTGTGTTCGTGACATTGTGAATTCTGGCAAAATGCTTATGTGCTTTCCCAATAAAACTCAATCCTGCAGAAACTCCTACATCATACCAATTTTTAATAATTGATTTATGCCAAGCACAGACATAAAAACCATTGGGTGCTCCATGCATGATGTAAACCAACTATTGCATAACAATGTACCATCACACCCTCATTCTAAACCAATGGATGCCCCATGCATGATGTACACCAACTATTGCATAACAATGTACCATCACACCCTCATTCTAAACCATTGGATGCTCCATGCATGATGTACACCAACTATTGCATAACAATGTACCATCACACCCTCATTCTAAACCATTGGATGCTCCATTCATGAT
>JAUMGZ010180191.1:0-14087 GCA_032359645.1 Pododesmus macrochisma | reverse complement strand
ATCAGCCTGTACGACAGGTTAGAAAGAGAAATCTCACACGGGTAAAACACGGGAAAACTCTATCACAGGTGTGAGAAATAGTTCTACGTGTAAGAATTCCTTTTTGAAGCATAATTGATTTAATAATATTGCTTCAAAAAATATAAATGATAAATACAGTCGTACACATCTTTATGACATCTATAAATAGCGCATGATGATTTCATTAATTTATTAACTAATTTCTCAATAATGAAAGATTATTAAAATTCTAAAGTTTAATTTGCTGCCGAGAAAGTCAGCGATATGGTTCCACAAATTCAAATGGCATAATAAAACTTGTTTCATCATTATTTTTTTTTTGAAAAGCAATCGCATTCCCTGCATTATAAAGAACTTTACCAAAGATATCGATGTTAAATTTGGATAGTAAGTGATTTCTATTTCGAGTTTCACTTGGTCTCGTACGGGCTTTTCACACAGATATTTTAACCTTTCAGATTGTATTTATTGGTCTTACGTTCTCGATTTCCGGGTGTGACTTCGTGATCCGGTAGGCGATAGTTCGAATCCTCGCCACGTCAAAACCTCAGCTGTTAAAAATAGATAATCTACTCGCTTCCTGTAAATACTCAGCATTTCTATCTAGAAGAAGGACTTGTTCGTTCGGTATCAAGATAATTAGACTGAGTGAAGTATCAGGTCAATGTGTCTGCAGCGTGATATTTCAGTGAGACAATACTATAAAGTCGCCATTAGTATGCACTATCGATATTAACTAGACACGCGTTGAAGGGACGTTACACCCCAATAAGGCAAACATTTCATTCATGAACTTCTAAATCACGGAAAGCATTGAATACACGACGAATCATAAATGCCGTCCTCCTTTTATTATATACATGTATAAATTGTTAAGCTTAGTCTATACCCGATTTTTCTATCCACAATACTGTACAGCTAATTCGAGTGATCAAAATTTTAAGTGTATCATCAAGTCAAAGTCATTTC
The DNA here is from genome assembly GCA_032359645.1 of Pododesmus macrochisma. Lineage (NCBI taxonomy): Eukaryota > Metazoa > Mollusca > Bivalvia > Pectinida > Anomiidae > Pododesmus > Pododesmus macrochisma. Next base: position 13,097 of record JAUMGZ010180191.1, on the reverse strand, counting down.
CTTTAGTCAATGTATTTCATATTCAATGAACTTCCTGATCTCTTTTAAAGGAACTTATTGAATTATAGGAAGATTTTTGGCAGTCGTCAAATATTTTCATGATAAAACAGGAGTATGAGTCTGCATTCAATTTTGAAGTTCTTTTCACTTTCACATATGCTGTTATTCCTGGCATTGCAATTAGTTCAACAAATTTATATTTTACAGTTCTGCTATTTCAGTTTTTTGTCGTAACATGGTACCTAACATATAAAGACAATATAGAAAATTGATTAAAGGTCACCAATTTAAAATCAGTACCGAGTGCTAAAAAGAAATCAAATCTACAGCCGAAAGTGAAAAACCCACAATGGATAGAAATATGGAATATACATAAAATCGATTGCACCTGGTTTTAATTCATATTATTTATTACATGAAGTAGTAAAGCCAGACTTCGTTCCCCATATACTCTATCATGTTTGTAAATACATGTATGCGAATTGTGTGTTTACATACTTGAACCCTACATGTATCAATGTTTTAAAGTTTGTTTCCTGTAAAACTGCAATAAAAAAGTACGATTTGCTTCACATGTGTTTAAACTGCAAAAGAAAACTTTCAAGCTTCGTAAGTGCTATCTCGTTAAGATTGCACGGGTACATCCCCTTGGAAGTGGTATAGGCAATGTCAATAATGGCGCCCAGTGATCTGTATCTCTCGCCAGTCAACATTTTGTCACTGGTCTGGGCCGGAAGTGCGTGTATCTCTTTATGATGAAGAACAAGCAGAGCCACGGTGTTGTCACCTATAACCAAAGAGTATTTAATTATTTGACAATACAGACGAAAATATACATGTTATGGTAAAATAATAGTTTTCTACTGTGACATCTCAAATTTAAGTAATGTTCCTTTTAACTTTTCGTTATATTCAAACATAATTCAAGCAAAGAATGCATGTATATACTATACATTACACTATTGATTAAAAAGGAAACCGCATATAAAATATGAATTAACTTGAATTACATCAACCCACGCGAAAAAGGATTGCGTTTAATAAAATATAAAAAAGTTAATTATATGTTTATTTTTTTACTATGGAAAGGGCTGTCATATACCCAAAAAGACACGGAAACCTCGGGGCGGGTGGTCAAGACGTGTATAGCAGGAAACGCTTAGTCCTTCGCAAACACCTTGTTTTGCTTCTGTTTTAATAGAGAAGTTCGTCATGTTTCCTTTTGTTGTTAATACTAGTATTTTTGGGTTTTTTCTATGTGCGTCCCACGTTTTCCTTTTATTTGCTCTGGTCAATAGACTTACGTATCGTCTTGGTTTGTAGTAGTTACTTCTTTATTACTAAGAATTATCAGTCAACACTAAATGTTGTGATATTAACTGACTTACAATGGATGAATTGCAAAGCTTGGTGTGTGTCGGTCCCTAATCTTGATGCGTTTATACACATCACAATAAACGGAAAAGAAGCCAGACGATCTTTGGGATCCGAGATATTTTGAAAAAGAACATCAACCTCCATCGTCTCCATGTGACACTTGACCATGGATTCTAGTTCTGTTGATATTGATTGCACCAATTTCTGTTGTACAGACGAGAATAGCGCCACCTTTACTGTACATACAATGAGAATGAAGTAACTGGATATTAGACTATAATAGTCATGATTCATGTTCGGGGCGGAAAGACTTGTAATTTTGATTGTATTTTATATTTCAAATAGATTTGTCAAAGAACTAAACACGTAACATATATGATCTCTGAAATAACCATGATTGTTCTTGAATGTCTACGTATTTCGAAGAATTAGATAAGTAACACTCATATTTTTGCCCTATTCTCAAAGCTGTTGGTAATGTAAGATTGTTACGTTCAACTCACTCTACCGCTATGTTAATATTGACCCTCCAGTGCTTGGTTTTCTTTTTGTATGATTGTGAAACAGTGTTGCCCTGGACGTTAAAATGTACAGTGGCATATTAAAGTTTAACTCACTATACATCTATACAGGAATAGCCCCTAGCCGTGGCATTGTTATGAACCAAAAGGGCCAAATAAGACACATGTCAAAACTCTCTTGGCATGACCGTATTTCAATATTGACCAAAGAGCCAAGCAACAAAACGCAATTTTCAAAAAGCATCTCAATGAGATCATAATAAGAGAACAATGCTGTTACAGCAGCATCAAAACTGTAAACGAAACATTTAAGTGTTAAATAACAAAACAAATATACTAAAATTGAACTGCGGATGACGACGACGACGACGTTTTATTTGGTATAGCAAACGTCAACTTGGACAGTGTCCAGGTAGACTTAAAATCTAAATAGATTTTTTTACTAACTAACCTATTTGTTTTTTCTAAAGTACGCTATTTAATCATAACTCGACATTTATCATTGAAATAGAACAAGTTATTTTATAAGATCAAACTATACTATCGTAAAGAGAGTGTAGGCATAACCTTTATTTAATGTTGTTCGTCATGTTGAGCAAAAACAAAATCAGTTCGCAATCAAGGAGTTTTAAGCAAATAGGGTCAGTCTATAATTTTGGATAACCATCTTCTGGCTTTGTTTGTATTTGTCTCTATTAAGGGCTTGTTGTCCTATCAACAGCTAAGGTAATTTACGGACGTGCCATTTTTACTGGTGGAGGAAACCGGAGTTAACCACCGACCTTCGGCAAGTCACTGGTAACTTTCTCACACTAGCACGCCCCGGACGGGAATCGAACTAGGAGGTGAAAAGCTCTTATGATTACAAGTCGGCGACTTTAACCACTAGGCCAACGCGGCCCCCAGACGGAAATATGCTTTTAACCTATAACCCAATGTTCATATAAGAAAACACCAAGCTTATCGTCCAAATATGTCTAATTCAAATGCATTGGTCACCTCAAACTGATGTGGCACTATTGATAATTAACGTCCTCGTGTTGCTACCACCAAAAGCAAATTGCACCTAATGTGACAAAATGAGAAGCTAGAGCCATATTTATACCACAATATTTTTCTGTTCAACTGCTTAAAAGACGGCATGAGATAAGCAGTTTTAGAAGAAAATGTCTATAAAAAATATGCAATGCGCTAGAGACGGAATCTCAAAAGCAATTAATAATAGTAACACAGAGTAAAACGTTTATGATTCAAAAACATTTAACTGCAAATTTCAAAAGTTGCGAAGAAAAATGAATACCATATTCAGGTTTATTTACTGTGATACGGAACATTGTGTTTTTTGCTGCAAGTAATATAAATATATTTTTATATACATGTACTAGTTTGTAGAGTTAATTATTTTTCCAGCTTATTGTACAAAGATGTCTTTCCGCCAAGAATATGCCAAACTCTAAAGCAGGCGCTTTGTTAGGAGCTGGGTTAAAGCTGACTTCATTCCTTTTGTTTGTTATACCCGGCATGATTAGCAGAATATTATTTCCAAGTATTTCGTTTTATCTTCAAATTATATTCATATTTTATAATAAAACATTTAAGCCTTTGGATTAAGGTTAAAGCATGGTTTTGTCATCCAAAGGCTATACTTGTATATCAAGTTATATTACTTCATTGAATTTGTGAAGTAATTTTATAGAAAAAGAAGAAATAGGGTGAACAGAACAAAAGTTATTGACATACAAACAATAGCTTTATCAAAAAGTCACTACCAGAATGAAGTAGTTAATTGAAAAACCAAGACGACATTCTAAACCCGTAAGTCCATGGACATTGGCAAGCAATAAGAAAACGTCGGACGCACACAGAAAAATTAACCAAATATACATTTATTAACTAACAATGGAAACATCACAAACTTCTATTTAAAAAAAACTAGAAGCAACACCAGATGCTTGTGATATGGTAAGCGTTTCCTGCTACACATGTGTCACCCGCCGCGATGCGATGCAATAAACTATCAAAGTGGGGCGGGCCTAAATGTGTGAAAGGACCTGGCTGGCACTTGACCCGAAGCCAAGCTCCAAATCAACCATCATCAACTGACTCGAGGGAGAAAGTAGCTAAGAATTAACAAGACCTCGATAAATCAAAGATCTGCAGCCAAAAAGGGACAATGTTATAATAGGAATAAATAGGAAGTTAAGCCTCATACGATCTGACTAACCGAATGACTATTTACTTTCTTAATCGAATGTGAGAGAACGGGAAAAGGCGTTAAAAGTTGTCTATTTACAGATGAAATAGCGTGTGCAGATCCCGACAAATGTGAAGCAATATGCATGAATAGAGCAGGATGCTCAAACTTGGCGTACCCACTTCTGGTGCTAAGAGTTTTGCCACCTGGTAAGTATATACCTAGCTTAAACTTCAAGCTATCATTCGTTTAGTAAATTTGATCAATTGTAATTATTATGTTCATGCAAGAAACTTTTGATTCATTTACTCTGTCAAGAATAAAACTCGATATCAGAATCAATTCTTCGTCAAAAATCTTATCGCAGTATAAATCTTTTGGTTTTTCGGCTTTTTCTACAATTAACGTTTTTGGATGTCATTATATTATTCTGTCAATTAACTGTATAATTAATTTCACAAATGACATAAATAACATTTCTCAAGAAGATTTAGACGTCATTGATGTCGCCATTATGTCGCCTATACATATACAAAATTGCAAAACTAAAATATTGTATAACGGTTTTAAATGACAGCGAATCCCGTGTGTGTTGGTAATTAATAAATAAGCAGTTATGTTTCTGAAATATTAGCGCTGTACATAATTAAGCGCTCTCAGATTTAGCACTAAAAGCGCTAAACTAAAACTACCGCTAAAATAAGAACAATATGCCACCAATAAAATAGTATGTATAAGAGGAAAGAATAGTCAATACTCTGTGTGAGACAACCTCGACCGAATTCCAGGTCTAGCACCGAAGCAACCGTTACAAGTAGACACTTTAGAGAAAATTATAATAGACGAAACCTCGGTAAACATACATCCTATATGGTATTAATGCGTCAGTGTTCTATTATGTTGAGTCTGTTCCAACATTTACTTTCTGTATTCCATCTTTCCGCTTGGTCGTTCATGTCTTCACACTATTGCCCAGCATAATATCCCCGCATTATCCCGACTTTCGTTTTTGTTCTTTTGAAGGTGCCCGGGGTTTGATGTTAGCAGCATTGTTAGCAGCTCTCATGAGCTCCCTAACCTCGATCTTAAACAGTGCTAGTTCCATCTTCACCCTGGACATTTGGCCACTTGTAAGAAAGCGCGCCAAGGAGACGGAACTGATGATTGTTGGTCGTGTAGCTGTCCTCATTCTTGTCGTTTCCAGTATACTGTGGCTACCGATCATGGAGAAAGTCCAAGGAGGTCAGTTCTGGGTGTACATGCAGTCCATACGTAGTTATTTGATACCGCCGTGGTGTATATTGTTTCTACTGGGAATATTTTGGAAACGAACTACAGAAGCAGTAAGTTTGAACCTTATACCACTGTGTTTTCTTAGTTTTTATCAACATTAAAAAGTTTCAACAATTTCCGTGTAGTATCAGTTTCTTATTTATTAATTATGAAAATTTGCGTAAAATATCAAAAGTGAAATCTAGTAGTTTTTCATCCGAACGACAATTGTTCTCAGTTTCATTTCTCAACATTGCATTTTTTCTATGAAAATAAAGTTGCTTTTGATATATATTTGTCTTGAAATCTTTTTTTCTATTTTAGATCGCATTTTTACAGAAAAATTTGCTTAGCAATGTTCAAAATTAAAAATATTCGGTATAACGTGCTTATTCCCTGATTATTTTATATTGAATAAAATATCAAAAGTGATATCAAGCAGTTTTTCTCCTGAACCCAAAGTATTCTTTTCATTTCTCAAAAGTTTACATTTTTACACTTTTTCAATAAAAATAGTTGTTTTTATTTTTTTTAATATTGGAAGTACAAAATTTCGTCAAAACACATTTATTTGGGATCACATACTACAGGAACCTTTGTTATGCATAATTAATGAATATACAGATGTTAAGTACTAAAGACCAACTTTTGTTTCTTTTAGGGCGTATTCTGGGGACTCATTCTGAGTCTAGTATTCGGTCTTATTAGATTGGTCTTAGACTTTGTTTACCTGCCGTCGAATTGTGGAAGTGGGGAAGCCGACACAAGGCCCGACATTGTAGCTAAAGTAGACTTTCTTCACTTTGCCACCATCCTTGCTGCATTCAGTTTTATCGTAATGGTAGCCATCAGTCTACTGACAGAGCCGCGGCCAGCGAGAAAGGTGAGCTCTACGTCACATTATCGTTCGATGAAGTGACAGATTCTTGTGATGACATATGCTTCTTGTTTAACAGTTGAAAGGTTTGCCATACACCGGAATGACTCGTAAACATCGCGGTGGGTGACATATGAGTAGCAGGAAACACTTACTATACCAACAGCACCTAAATAAAAGTTCGTGATGTTTCCGTTTTAAGTAAATAAATGTTTGTTTGATTCCTTTGTCTGTATGCGTCCCACGTTTTCATTTTGATTGCCTAAGTCCATAGACTTACGGCTTTTGAATATCGTCTTGGTTTTTCGTATTTTCTACTTTCAGTTTGTCTTCTTCGTGTATTGTTGTTTTTTTCTATAGAAAGTGTTTTGTTATCGTCTGACTGTGTCTTAATTCTTCGTGCAGTGTTTGTTTCTATAATATGTGTCTCTTTTATGTGTATCATTTGACTGAGACACACAGTTTGATAAAAACCACATAAAACTAATTAAAAAATACAGAGCCCGGCATGTAGAGATAAAAAGTTATTTCGTGGGTACGAAATATTTATTCGTGGGAACGAAGTAATAATATCGTGGAAACGAATACAAAAATGCATCCGGCACATGACTCCAATGAATATGATATCTATAAGATGAAAGAGCCAATACTCTGTGTGAGACAACCCCGTCCCGAATTCCAGGTCTAGCTTCAAAGCAGCCTTCATTAATGGACTCGACATAAAACAGAATTATGTCTACTGATCATATCGTTCCCACGATATAATCATTTCGTTCCAACGAAATATGTGGAACGATCTATATAATCATTGTGTTCCAACGAAATATTATTTCGTTCCGTCGAATTTTGTTTTATTTCTACCTGTCGTCTGCCGGGCCACGTTAAAAGAGAAATCAAACATAAAGTCATAATACGATAGGCTTAACATTGAACAGATGCACTACAATAAGTTTTGCAGGCAATTGATATGGATAGGAAGACTTCCAAACTTGAACAATTTGAATTGATCTGTGGGTGATTTTCTTGGGTTTTTTTCTCCAGTTACATAGGGTAACATGGTGGACAAAGAATGACACTAAAGAACCTGACTTAGATTCAGAGGAGGAAGAAAATGACGAATCCGCCGACAGAACATCAGAATCGGAACCCGATGTCCAAACAACAGGTAGATTATCTCATTGATATATTGTATTTTAAAATTAGAATTAAATGTTTGCTTACTTCTTCGTGCATGACACATTATCGCGATAGGGAGGTTTGCGTGTCTCGGTGACCTTTAGAGCTATACTAGCGGGAACTTGTGTTTCCAGTAGGGTCACCCAAGTTTGGCAGATTGATGGGTAGAGGCCAGACAAAGATCAGCACGCCCTCTGGAGGAAACGCTAAGCTGGCGGTCCCGTGTAACCCCTGGCATGATAAAGATCTCCGTGTAAAGTTCGATAGAAGAGTAGGCGGAAACGCCATTGCGAAGGCTTCTTTCTGAACTATCTCTATTGCTTTATGTTCCCGTTACTGTCGCCGCTTGTCTAACTGTCCTATTGTTCAGTTTTTCTCCTTTGGTCTTTTGTCACGATACCGGTGAAATACTCTGGAAGTGATGTTAAGCACTAATTAAACAAATAAACAAACTAAATGTTTGATTATATTTACAACACAACTAAAACAAAATGTGTACAATTGATATCTACAATTTTATTGTCATTGTTCTAAACGTTATAACATGATATCAGATAACATTTTAATTACGTCATATGAGCGGTCTTCTGTATATATTTTTGTGCTAGAAGTCTTATTTTCTCATGTAAAATTTACAGCATGATGTTTTTTTTACATTCTGAGATTGTTTTTTTCTTTCCCAAACAGGTGCATGGGCCTTCATACAACGCAGTTGCTACAACTGGGTGTGTGGGACGACGGACAAACCGAAGAGGACATTGACTGATGCAGAAAAACAAGAACTTCGCAAGAAAATGACTTCATTACATGAAAACTCAAATATTCGAAGGGTATTAAATGTACTTGCGATAGCTGTAGCCACTTTCACAGTGTTCCTTATTGGATTCTTCTTCTGACACGAGAATAGCTACGCGAAAATCAGCATTACTCAACGTAACATTTTCTTAGAAATATAGAGCTGACCAAAAGTTATTATTACGTCAACTATATAGAGGAACAACCAAAAGGAGGCTATCATAACGGCTCCAGCAGTTGATGATTTTTTAAAAGTTCTAATTTTTTACTTGTTAAACGTTTATTCTGCTTCTATATTAGACAGACAGGATAATTCCCTGAATTATTTATATAACTACTGCCACTCATTTTAAAAAAAAAGTTGAAATAAAATGAAAACTCTACTATGCGGGTGGAAAACATTTTTTACATACATATTGTTTTTCTAAAGAATAAATGCCTTCTTTTATAAAAAAATTTATATCAAGGATAATTTCATATATGTATAGCATTTTCTTATATGTATAGCCTCAATGCCTTAACGGTTTTAATTTATGTTTGTTATATATATGTAATGAAGTTTATCTAGTCCTGAGCCATATTGGGCATGTTTTTTCCAAACTACGAATCAAAATCAATTAACGTTCCTATCCATTGTTGTAGTACACATCTATTCAATGGTGAATCAAATAAACACATCTTTGTAGAGGACAAAACAGTAAAACTGTTTACGTACCAACAGAAATGCACATTTAATGAACACCATGAGGAAAACAAACCCAATCTCATTAATCAGATATCTTGATTTTCTCCCGTTTTCTGATTATTTAAAGCTCGACAAATCCCAAAACGGGGGCAAATTAAAAATATAACTTTAATTAGATTGAAAGTTTGTTTAATTAGGGTTTAACGTCACGTCCAGAATGTTTCACCGACATTGTGACAAAAGACCAAAGGAGAAAAACCAAAAGATAGGACAGAAAGAGGAGCGGTGACAGGAACGGAAAATGAAAGTAAAAGAGATCGTTCAGAAAGAAGGATGAGCCCATGCAATGGCGTTTCCGCCTACTCTTATCAAACTTTACATGGGATCTTTATCGTGCCAGGGGGTTGAAAATACCTGTACACGGGACCGCCAGCTTAGCGTCCCCTCCGAAGGACGTGCAGATCTTTGTCTGGCCTCTACCCTTCAACCTGTCTGACTTGGGTGACCCTACCAGAAACACAAGTTCCAGGTCCTCGAGACGCGCAATCCTCCCTACCGCCACAAGGTGTCTAGCATAGGGAGGAATTAGATTGAAAGAATCCTAACAACAAAGGAGAGAATTCATAGTGACCAAATAAACATCGGTGTTAGGTGCAACTCGGCGCAAACATTTTCACATTTGAAACAAGAAGAAATAGGATCAAATAGCTTCTTCAGAAAGTCACCACAGAAATGAACTAGCAAAGTGAGACGTCACGAGCAATTAAAAAATGAGGTCAAACCAACCAAATGGGTGAGAAGACCTCGTTTTTTACCCGAAATCATGCTCCAAATCAACCGTCATTTTTTGTTTGTGTTGTGGTGGTGTCCTATTCGTCAATCTGACAATATTCCTCGTGTCTTTTGATGGTTTACTCGCCAGTTTCTCTCTCTCTCTCTCTCTCTCTCTCATTTTAGTGTTTAGTCACCAGTTTCTTGAATATAGATGCATTCCTCTTTACATTTGTTGTTGATTTTGTTTGTCTTCAATCGTTTTGAATATGATATTAGTTGTCTTTATAACATTTTCAAAGGGTTTCTAAAATGTGGACCTATGTTGCATTATTCAATGTATTATGTTTTTTATTGGATAATATATTTGTTTGTTTTGGTATCAAGATTTACAGGCAGAATGTTGACATACCCTTGGGAACGAATTGTGCCCCATTTTTTGCAGCTCTCTTCTTGTATTGTTACGAAAAAGAATATAGGATTAAGCTATAAGAGGCGAACAAATCTGACTTGAGTAATAATTTTAATAGAATCTCAATATATCTTGATGATACACCGAATTTAGATAACCCCAATTTTTCAATATAAGTCAAATCTATACATCCTACAGAAATAAGTCGTATTATTACAGTAATATGATAATTATTCACCTTTTTAGACTAAGACATTTAGATTGTTAATGGAACAGCTCATACTAGAACTAGAATCTACTGCAAAGAGATGATTTTAGATTTTTAATTGTAAATTACCCATCGCTTGATGGAGATATTCTACGACTTTCATTATACGGCATTTGTATCTATCAATTATTTTGTTAAGCCCGAGCTTGTTCCTATGTCAATTACTTTCATTCTTGTAATCGAGCTTATTTCACGGGGTTATCGATATCATAAACAACGTAGAACATTTGGCAAGTTTTAAAGAAGATAACCCCCATTTTATGGAGATCTTATTTACAAACTTAGGAGGAATAAAAACAACTCTGACATATTTTCCGTTGCTACTAAAATTGTAAGAAAAGAAGCGTTCATTTATATCAAGGGCGTAGCCCGTGGGGAATATGGCCACTAAGGGTAAATAAATCTTCAAATCAACCTGCTTACAGGGCAATAAATTGTTCATGATACCGAAAAAGATATCAGGCTTTTAACAGTATGCGCATTGCACTGGTTTTAATGAGCTGCGCGTACTTTTGGTAGATAAAACATCGAATCTCCCTGGAGCGCGCGCCTCGAGGAGATTCGGTATTTTATTTTCCCGGCATATATGGTACGCTTAAGCCAACCAGCACTACTGTTACATCCATGGGGTATAATTATGGTATTTTCATTTGGTGTGGCAATCGCTTTCAGGAGGCACGCTTAAAAATAAATTTACTATATAATCTTTACTAAATACTATACTTTACTAAAGTGCCTACAAATTATGTAAAATGCGGTTTCCTGAACAGAGAGCTTCCTACATATCCACACGAACGGACATGAAGTTTTACATAGGTTATTCGGCTTTTGCTTGATTTAACGGATTGTCAACATGGGAAATCCTTCTACTTTCACTTTTAACCTGGTCGGGAATACCCTTGGAAAATATTTTTCTAAACAAATCAAATAATCTTTTATTTTAATGAAAAAGGTAGGTAATCAAAGAGGAAACTCTATCCTACTCAAATATACCAGGTTTCAAGACATATTCATCTTACAATGTACCTTAAAGAACATAATTATGAGAAAATGTTAAAAATGAACAGCACTACTTAAATAACTATGTGTGCCTCCTGAAAATATCCCTTCAAATGAGCAACTTCAGTTATGAGAGCATAACTGCAGCATGTGCCAAAGCATGCTCGAGACATGTGAATGTGCGTAAAATAGTCCCGCAGGAAACATGAATTTTAAACGTTTTAAACACCTTAATAACTATTAATTTATTGTTAATGTTTCTAATTCAAAGACAAACGAAAATATAAGTAGTAGTTTATTGCTGAAAGGTCTTTACCTCAGTAAGGTAATTTTGTACTAAAGTTGTAAACCGATATTTATTCTCTGCTTCAATGGTATTTGTTTAATAAGGGTTTAACGTCACTTCCAGAATATTTCACCGATATTGCGAAATTCACCAAAGAAGAAAAACCAAAATTAGGACAGTAAGAGAAAGAGTGACAGGAACGGGAAATGAAAGTAATAGAGATAGATCAGAAAGAAGGACGAGTAATCCGGAAGAGAATTTCAATCTTTGGAGGCAATATTGTAAAAGAAAGTTGAGGATTCTACACCTTTAATGTTTTAGTGAAAAAATCGAACCGACTAAATCTTGTACAATAGATGTTATTATTCCTTGAGAATGATTCTCTAAAATATGTGGGGTCTCTTTTCCTGAAAAATATAAAAAGCATGATTGAGTCTTAGTTTTTTCACTCTATATTTTGCCAGTGGTTTAAATACCACAAAAGGATCGTCGATCGTTGTTTGCACTCCGTTGTTTAACAATATATACACACTTGGATGTATCTCGTTCACTCACATGACTGATTTGCATATGATACCCTTCGCGTGATGCGGCGAGATTTGTGAGAGCTTCTTATCACTAGAATATATTTAGATCACTGAATTTACATTAAGCATATTGAGCGTCCTATAGTTCAACATTGGTGATACTTTTTCTACAGTTTAAAACATCTCACCACTTTGTTTTGTGCAACTTGGAGTTTATGTTTATTTTTAACTGATCCCTTCATAACGTGGTGAACAAATGTATTCAAAGTAATATAAGATACATGTAAGTGCAGAACAAAGTGTTCATGATCTAAGAATGAGACAATTACTGTTTCTGTACACAAATTTCATGTTTGATTGATATACTGGATTATGCTATTGACAATATTTTCACCCGATTAAAAAGTACACCAAGATATGTTACTGTAGTATTAGATTTAATGCTGTGTTTATAGCATGTTGCTGTAAGATAGTTTTCTGGTAGATCTTGGTTATTTAGTTTTTTATGCTCCAAAAAGAATACTTTCATTTTTACCCAAATGAAAGTGACAGTTTGTTGTCCACAAGCCAGTCATTGCAAGATTTGAATTCTTTAGAGTGTTCAATATTAAAATTTTATTAGGATTTTTCTTTTCTGTTCTATTTTTAAATAGCAATTAGGATTAATCCCATTTATACCAGTTAAGAAATATACATCAGAAGGATAGAAAAAAATAATTGAGAGAATACAAAAACAAAACAAGAAACATCGGGAAGAGTAAAAGAAATATATCAACAATATCCATTTCCTTAGCTTCAGTATCAGTACATGTTCAATATGCAGTCAATGATAATTAACCAATTTCTCAAGACTTATAATTGTGAATTAACATATTTTAAGGTGTACTACTTTCATGTTAAAATGGAATTCAAAATAATATATATTTTAACACAGTGA
>JAUMGZ010180180.1:0-14090 GCA_032359645.1 Pododesmus macrochisma | reverse complement strand
TATTGAATCACATCAAGTTTGCACTTTTTCAGATACCAAATTTTGACACGAAACTCTTACATCCTATGCGTTTAACAGTTCAAGTAAAACATAAAAATGTTCCTACATCAAACATGTCAGATACATCGGAATACGAAAGTGAACTTTCTTAAGATCTTTTAAAATTCTTTCTAATTAAGTATTCAGAGAACAAGAAACAATTAATTTTTATTAAAAAAATTAGCAAAAAAAGTTGCCAGATAACCTGTCCATAAAATAAAATGCAAACTCATATCAGGAGACTTTCTGCGATAACTTTGGTAAAGTAAAGTAATAATTCAAAGATAAAAAACAGACTGAATTTGGAAGAAGTCAAAAACGTTCTCTTCTTCTTTTTTATACATGTATAGTGATAAATTGTAAAAATTCTATAAGAATTAAGTCAATGTGTGGGAGAAGTTGAAAAAATATTTTGCAAAGATAATGAGAGGATTCAATCTTTTCCATATAGACAAAAAACAAAACATAAGTAGAGATATTGTGAACGAAGGAGAAATTTTACATACTTGGCTAACCATTCCCTGATTTCTGCGTTTGATTCCTGAGTAATCATTTTCTGTATATCGTTGATTGTTTTCTGTGGATCCACGCGTTGCAGTGTGCCATACGGATGGTCCTGACAATGTCTGTTAGCATGGGTAAATGTGCTCTCACAACCTGAAACACAACAAAATCTCAAACTGAAAACTTGTCCATCTGTGGTAAAAACTTGGCCTACATTTAGGGAACACATATTATACTTTTGGTTTGTTTATTTGTGTTAAGGGCTTATTGTCCAATCAACAGCTAAGGTCATTTACGGACGTGCCAGTTTTACTGGTGGAGGAAACCGGAGTACCCGGAGTAAACCTTCGACCTATGGCAAGTCACTGGCAACTTTCTCACACTTGGCTGCCCCGGTTGAGAATCAAACCTAGGAGGTGAAAGGCTTATGATTACAAGTCGGCGACTTTAATACTGATATTTGAACGCTTCTTTAATTGTTCACATTTTGCCAGTGAGTAAAACATTAGGGTAAGGCACACAAAATTAGGGTGGGTCAGGTTACAGCAACAACACAACTATGTTTGGCCTTATATACAGGTTACATGTAAAAGGCATAAAAGGCTATGACTATATATGGACTAAATCGTTATCTTTTTTATGAAGGAGGCACTTATATATGTGTTTTAAGTTATTTTAAGTCACTGAAGACAGAATGTAAAACACCACATTGCAATAATCATGTAGCACAATTACTGCAATATGGTGACTTACATTTGTGAATTATTGAAGGATATATGTTTGTTAATTGAACACCTGATGCTTACATTTGTGTTGTGAAAGACAGTATTTATATGTGTGTCTTCTGAAAGACAGTGTTTATATTTGTGTGTAGTGAGACAATGCTTACATATTTTGTGAACTGTAAATGGCAGTGCTTACATTTGTTAGTTGTTAAGAAAGTGCTCATGTTTATGAGTTGTGACAGAAAGTGCTTATATTTGTAAGTAATGAATGACACTGCTTACCTGTATAGGTAGCGAAAGACAGTGTTTAAATGTGTGAATTATAAAAGTATATGTATTGGTTAATTATTAAAGTTCTTATATTTGTGACTTTTGAAAGACAATGTCTATATTTTTAGTTAATATGGAAGACAGTCTTTAAACATGTGACATGTGGAAGACAGTGCTTCTATCATTTGTTAATTATGACAGTGCTTACATACATGTTTTGTGGTTATGAAAGACAGTGCTTACATGGGTGGGTTGTGAAAGCCAATGCTTAAAATGTGTGAATTGGAATGTCAAAGGCAACACTTATATTTGAAGAGCTTTGTAAGACAGTGCTTAAAAATAGTGAGTTATAAAAGAAAGTGAGTTAACTTTTGTGAGTTGCAAAGAGCAATGTTTATATTAAAGTGCTCATGTGTGTGAGTAACTAAATGTGAATTGCGGAAGCATTGCTCATATGCATGAGATTTGGAAGACACTTTATATGTAAGCTGTGGAAGGCAATATTTATATATGTAGCTGTGGAAGGCAATATTTATGTGATTAAGAGTATCTGGATGGCAGTGCATATGTTTGTAAAGTTGTAGATTGGAGAAAATTGTGTTGAGTTTGGGGAGTGGGGTACTTACCTTCAACAGAACAAACAAACGGTTTTTCTCCTGTGTGTAATCGCTGGTGTGTCTTTAGCTGACCACTCTGACAGAAGGATTTACCACACCCTGGATAGTCACACCCGTAAGGCCTCTCCCCTGTAAACACGAAATAATCAAATGTAAAAAGGAAAAAGGTCCATTTGGCTTTAAACTCTATCTGGTTCAAACAGGCCTGTAATTTGATTTTTGGCATTTCAATAAATCAATATTTTTGTCAAATTTGCCCCATTTTTGCCCCCCCCATCCCCCGCCATTGGCGCACCTTTATGCCCAATCCCAACATCTGAACAAATATATGACTCTACTTCCCCCTACTCCAACAATGTTAGAGGTCAACACGATGAGCTTTTTTTTGATTTTGCATCATATAACAGTATGAAAGGTAACGTCAACCGGACCTCATATGTTGTAGGAGTATACTTCCCCCTAGGGTTGCTTCCTACCAAGTTTTGTTTCATTAGGTCAAGTTATTTTGAGAAGTCAAAAGTATGAAATACATGTATAACATGTTTCCTAATAATAATGTTGAATTTTGACCATAAAACAGGTAACCTTTTTTTGAACTTAGGGTCATGCCTTGAACAAACTTTATTCTCAATGCCAAATATTTACCACATATATGTTAGTATGAAGCCCCAGACCTTCTAGTTTATTAAGACAGGTTACATCCAACGTTCCCACTTAACCCACAGATGTTAGGGCCTTAAACCAAACATTTAAAATTATTATTTTTCCTTTTATGCTTGCTAATTACAGAAAATGAGAAAACATGTGACCCGATTATCGTGTAAATAGGGAGTCCGTTCTCATTCCCGGATCCGTCTGTTGGATGCGTGTTGCGCCATTTCGTTTCAACGTCCATATTCACTATTCGGCGCAACTACGGGCGACGTTTCCCCTGTCCTAATCATTCACGAAATCAACTAATCCATTCTTCAAAGCATGAAGTTAGTTCTTTTTCTTTTCTAATAAAAAGCAGTGCTATGTAACTATACCATTAACCACACCGTGGAGGTCAAAGATGATTCGCAGGGACTATTTAAGCGATAAAAAAAAATTGCTATGTAATTGAATCAAACATATAACACAAGATTCTTAAGTTTTGAAAGCTCTTGATATCATTATTGGGGGGAAATCCGGGAATAACCATGGACGTACTTATATATGACTGGCGGTTATATTTTCCCCGCCAATTTTTCTTCCCGCATGCGCAGACTTCAAAATGAAATGCTCCCACGCAAGACCTATGAACAGCGGTGCAATATTGCTTATAAAAAGGTACACAAAGTCCCGAAACATCAAAGCCATGTACACATGACCAGGTTGTGCCGTGACTCATTTTTCTTTGTGCTAAATTACACATATATGCGTATCGTGTTCCTGGATTGATTATGATATGACACCCGTACGTCTTGTCTTCAACGTTGACTCGCATTGTATCACCCCGTTTGCCGCACATAAACCCTTGCTTTAGGACAATGGGTGCCTTACAACAATTTCGTGAGCAGCATTCTATTCCTGTGAACTAATCTTAAAGTATTTGTCAACGTCAAGGCATTTTTACTTTCAAGAAATGCGGTGTCTATTTTTGTATTATCATTTATCAATATCCCTTAAAACACACCCTTCTTGCATCAGTTCGTGGGTGGACAGGATACTTAGTGCTTTCTCTTTCTGGGGTTTCCCCCAACATTTACTGTATTTTTATATATAATATCATTAAGGAAATATTTCTGTTCAAATCTTACGAGGAAAAAAACTCGAATGATTTAAACGGCGTGAATTTGAATGAATCTCGAACAGCAATAAAACAGGTGCTGCATGGGATCAATTGCGTAAGAGTTAACTTCCAGAAGCATATTGAAACTTCATTAAAACTCAATAACGGCTTATTTATAGCTATACATTATTAGGTAAACAAAACTGCCTGTGGCTTTTAAAGGAAGCAAGGTAACTTTAAATATGATGATCAAAATAAATAAATATTGCAGTTTGAACTTTCACTTCTGACGTTTCACTTTATCAATGGACATTTAAAAAGTTCCCTTTAAATTCTACGAAATAATTTAAAGATCTTTCCTCGTGTTACAACTCTACCGAATGGACCTTGACGAAGAAGTGAAAAGCGACATTTCTACAGAACAAACTGACCACTGACCAATGTCCACTTGATAATTTTCTGTTTGTCCAGGGTCTTGTTTCGTGCATACGCATATAACAAGTACATAACTACAAAACAGCTGGACCTTGACGAAGAAGTAGAAAGCGACATTTCTACAGAACAAACTGACCACTGACCAATGTCCACTTGATAATTTTCTGTTTGTCCAGGGTCAAGTTTTATACATAATACGCATAGAACTCGTATACGACCATGAGAAAGTGCTACGGGGTATTTTCTTCGATATATCTCTTGTTCAAACATGGCACTTATACACAGCCTTCTCCACGTGGTTATTCAATATACGACAATGGGCATGGCAATATAGCATAAAAGATCTCGCCCGTAAAACCTTGACAAAACGCGTGAGATTACGTCTGTCTTAAGCTTCTAGCATTCCATTTCTATTAACATTTAGACGGCGTGTATCAACGATTCCTATCTGCACCCCTTGCCCCAGGAGAACCCGTCTTTATAGAATTGTAGCTTCTGTGTCTGATATAATTTATAATACAACAGGTCACACCGGTTAATATGAGAACGTAAATTGACTAACAGCTATCCGTAATATAAGTGTCCTCAAACAAATCTTAATTACGTATGCTGACCAATTAATCTTGAACTCAGATCTCAGTAGATGTATGCTTAATTTCCGTTAAGAACTTTTAACTTGAAAAGATGTGAAATCCAAATCGAAAATTTCGTAATACTATAAGCTCCGACTACATTTCAAGCTAACATTCACCGTTTTTGCGGACATTGGGAAGGTTGGGCACTTGTTAATTAGTTTGACAACAATATTACTAACCCATCAATATTTATTTTTTTGTGACGTGACTTGTTCAATGCAAACTGACAACAATGAACCAGGCACTTCTAATAAATATAACAGTTGTATTTAAAGTTCCTGATTATACTGGCTTAAATGAACTCCGTATACGTATACTCTTCCCAGAGAGAAATAAACAATCAAACGTCAATGTTGGATTTAAATGTTCGTATGTGGCCAAACTGTATGTGTTATATTCTAACCGTAACAGTACGTGTCCAAATCAACGTCTGCGATTATATGTCTCTTGGACCTTGGATATGATTGATTTAAAAGAATCAGACATATGAATATGAGCGTAAGCATGAATTACAAAAAATAGCAAATGCATTCACTGCCTGGAAGGCATCAAAGGCTATGTTGCAATCGCTAAATATATGTAATTTGTATTTATTACCGCCGTTACTACCTATATCTATAAAACAATTTGCGTTTGAATCGTGACACGCGAAAAATGAAATTCGATCAAATACACACAGGTCGTTTCCATAAATAAACAAGAAATTTAAGTCAAAAATAAACGTAGATACGGGTGCATTATTATTATGACAACGCGATCACAACCTTCAAAATCTGAGTCTTAATGACTTCCAACTTCAAGCTCGAGTGAGATTATTTCCAGATAAGTTTATGTGGTATATTACAATTAACTAAAAACTTGAACATGAAATAACTTGATCAGGCTATCCTTCACTGCACACAGGTTTAATTAGCTAAGGTTTTGTGACGGTCGTAAAGCCGCATTGGTCACTAATCTTGAACGGGAACATGTCATAACATTGATAAATTAAACATATTAACGACTTTTAGCAAACTCTCGGACAACAGCTTCATGTCTCAATTAATAGCATAATCCATATGGTTATTTAAAGGGCAATTAAAAAAGATAATTTTGATCAAGTAAAGGGAAGAATTAACATGGGAAGACAAATTATGAATGTACAGTTATCTACACTATGGGGTATTTAAATCTCCTGTGTTGTCGCTCTGTGTATTATTCGGTATACGAGTATATATTTCCACGTCCAGGTAAAACCGTTATAATACATCGCTTCAGGTATGCACACAGGTAACGGCGTTTAAAGGTAATCGAATCGTGTCGGCTCCGCATAGACTTGTTAGTAAACAAAAACACAGGTAACTAGTAACCAGGCACGCCTGGACAGAACGGGTTTACCTTTGTTAGTCGTCGCTTTAAAATTGATGCTCTATTTGTTTACAATAATCAATAGATTGTCGCCATGGTAACGGGGGACCATTTAAATCCACATACACTCACTCTAACAAGCACGTGGTAATAATGAGTGGCGGGGTATTTCATGAATACAGGTAGTTGTTCCAATAGGTAAACTATAGGACGATCGGTAATTCAAGCAAACACCGCATACCAATGGCATAGCGGGCCAATCAATTAACGAAATACGAATAGACACGATGTGTATATAACACAATACAGCAAGCCTACATGGCGATCCCTGTAAATTGTTATTTAAAACATCATAAATGTACAAGTATTTTAGCAATTCTCCCTTTAAAATACTGTAACAATATGTTTAAATACACACATAATTAGAGTTGGACTGGGCCCAATCAATCAAAACATACTATTTAATAAATAGATAAATAAGCAAAGTCCATATTTAAAGTTGGAACAAAAGTTAAAATGCACATTTAAAGGGCATTTACAGATATGTATTTATAAACATATTCTTCAATAAATTAAATGTCCCGATCAAAGTACTCCAGCAATTCACGCTGAAGTTATATGGGATTTAAATAACTGACATGCCGATTTACAAAATATCAATTATTAAATCCCAAATTATATTTACACTCTGTACATTTAAATCTAAACTGGAGATACACGCTGCTTTTTAAAAACACCAAAACACACGTGCTTGAAACCCTTTAAACGTAAAAATAAACATTAAAACTTGTAAAAACTAAAAAACATACATTTATGCATATATTTCAATGACTGTATATTATTATAATTAGTTACGAAAGACTTTAGAAAGTTGTGGGTTTTTAAGTGTTAAAGCACACCTGACAGGTGCAAACTATTCAATCAACAAAATAAAAACTTTTATCAAATAAATGTACCTGTATGCGTTCTCATGTGTGCCTGCAATGATTTTTCACGTGGGAAAACTCTGTTACATGTATTACAGCGAATTTGGCTCATGGACACCGCTCCTTTGAATATCAACGAAGTGATTACATCGGCCCTTGGCCTCCCTCGTCTAGAATTTGGATCCAGGTTACCCTCATCTTCGCTGTCTGAGGTATCCCCTTCCGGGGTTCTTCTACCGGTAGATGTTGGTGACGTTGAGTAGGAAGTGTTTTTGTTTTCATCTTTAAAGTTCCACGAATACATTGTGTGTGTGACTTACTGTAAAGCTCCCCTCTATCTCAGTGTGGTGGTATTTAACCGAACCACGTTCAGGAATAAACCCGTTATCATGCCCGTACCTGTAACGGCCGAGTAAATCCTTTGTTGCTAAAAATAACCAGGGGGTGATTCCCGTACACCTCGCTTTACGGTGAATTCTGGGTAACGATGTCTACCGTGAAATATTATACCTCAAACTGTCGTTGCATTCTAATATATTGTTTTAGTACATAAAGGAGCATTCACTTTTATGTGTTTCGTTGATCTTGGTACATTTCTTCGCGATGAACTCAAAAACAATTAGCATAAAATAATACAAAAGAGGTATTCCCGCCATCTTTACTATATATGGAAACACATGACGAAATATTGTTCGGAACACCTTTACACTTACGTTGTTACTGAATGTAAATGAATACACATCCCGAGCATGCTCTGTATCGAGGAAGAAACACGCCATATTGAGGACAACTGAAAGAAACGGTGCCGTAATAATCCAAAGCCATCCTCCAAAAGAAGAGGAAATATGGCTACCCAGTACGGCGTAACGGTGACAAATAAGTTCGCCCTCGACATTTTAGATGACGAGGATGACCCATTTGAAGTTTTAATTCAACAAGAGGAGTTGAAAAAGAAGCAAGAGCTTTTGGATAAGGCCAACAAGGGAAAAACCTCCAACAAGACCAAACAGGCAAAGAAGAATGTACTTTCAGAAACAAAGAATAAACAGACAGAACAAACAATCCAGAAAAAGGAAGGTAAACATATGCATTATATAATCGGTTGCATTCATTTATCAATTTAATGCTTCGTCGAATGACGCAGTCGCAGGAGTTGAGACATGTCTGACAGTGACATGCAAAAACCACATGGCGATGACTGGAGGCCCCTTGTTTCACACGCAGCGATGTAAACAAGATTTCACACTCCATATTATAGTAATTATCTGGCAATTCGACTAAAAGTTGTGGTATTGCCATTTTGTGTTTATATTTCTGAAAATGGAGTTCGAAGATACTTTGACATTGAGCTTTTACATTAACATTAACATTCCAACAACTTCCTAAATAACAAAGAAGTTTTGAAATTGGTTGCAACTTTTTCATATATTGACATACCTCTTGGATAGTTATATTACCGTCGGAGTCTTCGTTTATTTTTTAAATGCACACAGGGTCTTGTTGATTTTTTTTTATACCACAATGGAATCAGAGGGAACCTGAATGAAAGGATGTGTTACCTTTTTTTTACACCCCCCCCCCCCCCCTGCAGAATAGTTAAGGGGCCAGTTTTGTACCAATATTTATATGAAAGTGTTGTTTGGTGAATAAGAACAGTCTGATGACCAAGTTAGCCCTTCCCAAAGTAACTGGGTCAATCAATAATGACCCCTCTGGAGTTGAAACCTGGGAAATCCCTACTCCACAGTCCAACACTCTCTATCAACTGAGCTAAAGGAGATATCTAGCACAAGCTAGGAGTTTTTATTTTTAGGTACTTGACTTGCATCGCCAGTTTCTGTCCAAGGTAACCCTGATTCCCATGTGTACTATACATTAGTTCATTTTTGAATGGTCATAATATTTAAACCGATGAGAAAGTTTGGATTCTACTACAAGGTTAGCTTATTGTTTCATACTGTAGATACAGCAAAACCAAGTTTTTTCAAGGTGTCTCCGAGTTAACATGTACATGTTGGGTTTTTTTTTTTGGTGGTGGTTAGAAATTGGAACGGACTCAACATTTTCAAGCTCTAGTCTGAACAAGCAAAATTAAATATTTAACTGTTAAGTAAATTTCACTAGTCCAAACCAAATTTTACTATACATGGACAGACTATTGCCTAACGTAGCAGACTGGTATAGCATTACAACTTTTCATATTTTTACTTTTCTCCCATAACTGTTAGACCAAATTTCTACCAAACTTTTATCAATACATCGCCTTGATTTAGCGCAATACAAATTTTGAACTGTGAAATGTAAATAACACATATAAATAAGTACAATCCATAGCTCCATTGGTGGCCAACAGCCAAATTTTAAGGTCAAAATGAGCTATAGTTCCCGCAGCCAAGTTCAACACTAGGACTGTCACGATATACCGCTATATTGCAATACAGTTCATACTTATATTGCACTGCAATACAAAGAGCATATACCGGTTTTTCGCACTTTTTTTCACTGTCTTTGTTCCTAATAAAAAAAGAACTTGAGGTGCAAAATCTTGTAAAAACCTTTTAATTTAGTTCTGCAACCATCCCGACTCTGCATAAATCATTGAAATTTCATGTGGACACTTGAAAAGCATTTCAAGAGCTGTTGAGATTATAATCCCCAACTAAAAAGACAATATGGCCGAAAGTCATGGCACAGAGATACACGTGGAGCCCAACAAAAATGCAAATAATAAAAATCTTGGCACATTAAAGATGAATATTGATCCTGTCATCTACATTTACTGTCGCAATATATTGTGATACGTATCGTGATACACTAATTCAAATATTGCAATATATCGTGGTGAGCTTTAGCCGTATTGTGACGGCCCTATTCAACATTACTGGTATAGCACATGCGTTTAAACCAGATAGATGATAAGGTGCAATGTGCCTCTAGTGTGGTCAAGTTCTTGTAATTCTACTCAATTTCAACTCTTTAAATTATGTGTTACTTTACAGTAGAAAAAACAAATAGCCAGCCACAGTCCCGCAGTCAAAATGACCGACCTCCAAGAAGTGCAAGGCAAAACAGGGACCAACGAGATTCACGTGGTGAGGATGGTGAACGTCGCTTTAAGCGAAGAGAAGAGAATGTCTCGTCAGAAAACCGCTTCCAGACGTAAGTGCATCTATTTAACATTTTTGCCTTGCTTTAATTTTTTCTTTAATTTATATTTATATATTCTATAGTTCTTAATCTACAGTTAGTATGCCACAATGTCGCAGAGTCCATTTTATGTGAATATGTGTATTTATACTACAAAACGTAGTGGTAATAGATTTTTTAGTAATGCATTTTCAATGAAAAAGAAGATACTTAAGTATCGAAACAACAAGATTTAAAATCCTTGCTGTTTACAGCCTTTATTATCACTTTGAATTTGGCAAAACCAACTATTGCTACTATTTGACACTGTAGTTTAACTTTTACTGTATTGGTTTTGTTCAAATATTCAGAGGCTTTAATAATTATATATCGATTGTTTTATAGAGATCGTTCTGATGGTGGATCAGGCCGACCCGACAGTGGTTTTGCCAGGGGTGATGGTGGACGAGGATTTGGAGGGCGTGGCCGGGGAGGTCCTAGAGGCCGTGGCACTCGGGGTGTAGGGAGAGGAGGATTCGAATCCCGTGGGAAACGTGAATTTGATAGACACAGTGGCAGTGATAAAACGTATGTAACTGTATTCTTTCTTTCACATCTTAAATTCTTTGTTGGTGGTTGTGATCCACTAAAGGGCTATTCCAGAATTACCTCTATGATAGGGATTGGAGGCACTTGCATACATATTTTTGGGTGGTTGGGCTAAATCCACGCTTACCTATTATTCTTATTTGCTGGCCTGGGGCATTCTTCACGAAAAACTTGACTTGCAAGCCCGAAAATCATCTTTTCAATAATTTTCTTTAGGTAAAACTGGCTTTTAACTCCTCATTTTAGAAAAATTTCACAAGCCTGACCATGATTTTACTTGTACATGCTTGTAGCTAAATTTCAAAGACTGCTGGGGTCTATGAAAAAATGTCTACGGCCCCTCCCATATGATTAATCCTGGAACAGCCCCAACATAAAGATCGTTTCTGCATACTGTATATGGAAAATTTAAGATAAGATGATAATGCAAAAACTTTTTTAATCTGTTGTACACAACTTGGATCACTAAGACTAGTTAAACTTGGATAAGATTTTGATTTAATTAAATATAAGACAAATGCATTTTTTGGCGAGTTCACTTAATCAGGTGTTTTAATGTGTTTGACTCGGGAATGCAAATAAATTTTTTTGAATGTTTTGCTACAGCAGTGGTGTCAGAGGTACAGACAAGCGAGATGGGGGTGGAGCTCATAATTGGGGAACAGTCAAGGATGACCTTGAGTAAGTAGAGTAAAAGTGAAGCTACAAGACCCAGGTAATGGTTTGTTGATACTAATATGGACCCCTGTTGATTTTTGAACTAACAAGATTATCTTTCAGAATTTTTCCTCCTTCAGTTTGAAACCTCAATTGCAAAATGGTGTTTTTTCAGTGTGGCAACTAACTTTGTTCACCAAGCTTTCAAGTTTTTCACATGATTAAAATTTTCTTCACCAAATTGCAAGTTGACTGGCAACACGTTTCCTATTTGCACTAATAATGCCTTGTGTTTCTGCTCCAAACTTTTCTTTCAGTTGATTTTTTGCATGAAAAGAAATAAAAGATGTGAATGTAAGACTGAACAAGTCTTGAGAGCAAATTAGAATTAGTAAACAAATGTTTGATTATTCTCTGGTTTTGAATGGGAAAATGACATCTGACAGAATATTTGTTTATTGGAGAGGTTCAATTAAGCAAAAGTCCTGTTTCGGTGAAAGTGTTGGAGCTTGATGAATAAAAGATCAATTTAATGTATTGCAACATGGTAAGAAAAGGGAAAGCTTGGTTGGGTTTATGTATTATATACATGAAATCTTTAATATTTCTCTATTCTAAAAAATATATAGTAAGTGAATGGATCAATAGAATAGTAATAGTATAAATAAACTTATAAACTGTTCAACATTGTGGCAGCTATGACAGAATAGCAAACATTCAGCAACTCCACATTTTGTTACTCCAATAATAAAACCTAGTAATAGCAACAAATTTAGGAAAAATTTACTCCAAAAACAAAACCAAGTAATAAGATTAAATTTAGGAAGAATTACATCTGAATTAAACATGTAAAGACATTTGTATACATATTTAGAGAATGGATTCAGGCAGAATGAATAATTGTCGTATTCCAGACATGTTTTTGTTACATTCGAAAAGCATTTATGTTTTCTGATTTGTCTATTTTCATAATTGTCATCATGGTTTGATTATATATAAAATTAATAAGGTGTCTGTCTCAAAGTAGTATGGTTGGAAAACAAATGGCTTAATAGTCATTATGGTCATCACATATATACATGATTTTAACACACAAATATACTGACAGACACCACATGGGGTAAACAGGTCTGCATATATAAGTGTGCATTGTCGCACGCAAATGCCTCTCAATATGACCTAGACATGAATTAGAGGGACACTAAACCCCAATAAAACTAACAAAAACCATTAGATCAGTTTCAATCAAAGGAAGGGGATTCAGATTTGTTCTAATGATAGGACGGGAACTAAAATTGGTGGAAATTTGGTAAAAATACTAAAACGTGTAGAACCATGTTTATTTGAGGTGTGATCCTTTGGCTTAAAAATAGGTTATGTGTTTTGGTGTCAAAGTTCAACAATAATTATTGCAAATATTTTACCTTTTCACATTCTCAACTCCTCAAAAACCATTGGACCAATTTCAACCAAACTCAGCAGGGAACATTCTTGGGGAAAGGGGCTTCATGGTGTGGTTTGGCCTCTGGTGGTGCTACATGGTAGCTGGAAATAGGGACATTTGACAATTTTTCAAAATTCTCATAAACTAGAAGGCCTAGGACTTTATACTTAGATATTTAGTTGCCTTTGGGTATGGAGAACAAAGTTTGTTCAGGTTGTGACCATTAGGTAATAAATATGATACCCACATTTTTTGGACGTTTTCTCATAAACCACTCGACCAATTTCAATCAAACATGACGGGAAAAATCCTTAGGGAAAGGGAGTTCAGATTTGATCAAATGATAGGGCTCAGCCTTCAGGCAGGGCTCTAAGTGCTACTTAAACTTGGCTAGTGACCTGAGAATCTTGGTTTTTACTATGTCTGTAAACAACATCTTGTAAATAACTTGATTTTTTGTTCAAAGTTTTTCAAAATTTAGTACACATGTAACGTATACATCACAGCATTACAGAATGTCACACACAAAAATGAGGTGAATGCACCTTCTTGACCCGAGTTGCCCCCCTCCCTCCCCTTTTGTGACCTAGATTTTCCACTTGTATTCTTAGTTAAAATCTTGCAGGTCTAGAGATTCCTTTGCTATGTAATGACTTTCAACTTGTGGGATCATATGCCAATTTCTCTAGTTAAACTTTTTTTCCCCAAAGCATGTTGACCTAGGTTAATACAAATTTTGTATACATAAGTTTTAGGGCTGGGACGATTCAGGATTTTCTCGGTTCGATTTCGATTCTTAGGCCAAAAAAAAAAACATGTTTGTTTCCCCTCGCCCCGGGTCAAACAATTATTTGCCCCTAAAAATTGTATTTTTTTTTTTTTTTTAATTTTTTTTCCTGGCATTGGATACAGTATACATGTATAAGAAGCAACACACTATGGCAATTTGGAATCTACACCTTGTCATACATGTATTTATAATATGTTATTAATTAAAGCTTTA
>JAUMGZ010180169.1:0-14091 GCA_032359645.1 Pododesmus macrochisma | reverse complement strand
TCGAGCTTGGTCCCTGCTCTCCTAATATTGGGACCACTTGTCCAGTATACAGGAACACTCGAGGTTGGTCCCTGCTGTCCTAATTCTAGGACCACATGTCAAGTATACAGGAACACTCGAGCTTGGTCCATGCTCTCCTAATTCTAGGACCACATTACAAGTATACAGGCACACTCGAGCTTGGTCCCTGCTGTCCTAATTCTAGGACCACATGTCAAGTATAAAGGGACACTGGAGATTGGTCCATGCTGTCGGCACATGCATGAATTTAGAAGGATAGAGTAAAGACTGGCGGCACATGCATTAATTTAGAAGGATAGAGTAAAGACTGGCGGCACAAGCATTAATTCAGAAGGATAGAGTAAAGACTGGCGGACTCTCTGTCAGGATAATGTGACTGATTGACATATGACGTCAGTGTGTCTGCGACGTGATATTGTTTTGAATCAGCACTATAAAAGTCGACCTATTGTAGCACAGATGGTATGCTGAATGTGTTGAAAAGACGTAAAACTTAATTTAACAAACAAAAACCTTACTGCTATTAAATAATCGCGTGAAATCGTATTAACTCCTCTCTATAGTTTCTGTTTTTTCTTTATTTTCGATCTAAATCCTCTTGACAATACGAGTTTAAATGTAAATTTCAAAACAATACGAGGCATAAAGAACAATTAATTTGACACGTGCAAAATACTTTTTAAACGAATGTTGACACACAATTGTCCTAGCCTTGAGTTACGCGTCGCGTTTTAAGAGAAGTTAGTTTTAAGCTGAATAATGATTCCAACAATAACAGTTCTGGCGGTAATGCAAGGCAATATTAGGAATAGTAAAAGTAAAGTATTACCACGCTAGAACAGTCAGATGCGATTCTAGAAATAGAAACATATTTGTCATCTGTTGCGAAATTTCTGATAATTTGGCAAACCTTTACGTTATGTGATATGATTTGTGTACGCGAAGGTTCTGGCTGTTAGTTATGACATGTAAATGTGATTAACAATATGATAGAATTCTGAGAGAAAAATATAATACACAGAGCAACTGAGGGAAACTAATTCTATAGAGCATAGGGATGGTAAAGCAATTACACTCGAGAACAAAGCGAATACAGATTCGTGTTACATTTGTACCCAATACCAATACATACATGTATATTACAAATATGATATATGTTAGGTAATTGCTTGACTAATACGTAGGAAGAGCGCCGGAACCCTATATAACATCAAGAATTAAGTTGTAACGTATTGTTTATCAATATAGTTATTCATCTTTATAGCCATGTAAATCATGTTACGTAACAAAAATAAAAGTGTGATTATTTTATATGGAACGTTCTGTACAAATGGAAACGGAATCAGCACAGATTTGTTTAACGGACTGACGAATTTAACAGATCCTCTATTATGCCAAATCTGCTATACAATAGAGCCGGAATCAGTACAGATGTGTGTCTTGAAATAAAGGATTTATGCATCTGATGCTATCTAAAGATGCCCTAGACATGCGTATACATATTCATTTGTGTCTTCATGATAACGCCAGGCAATACGTGCATTTAAAAATATATACCATATGGAAACTTTGCGACGTATTGATTAAACGAAGGAGCGGTACAAGAGGACAAGCAATGTCACCTTTACCGTCACGTAATCCTATTTTAATTGACATTCTCGACTTCCGGTCTCTGTCGCTGTGCAATTTTGTTTATCACCAAATTATTGAGAACTATTTGTAAACACTGGATTTAATTACAAAGTATTGCGATGATATGTTTTAAATCCGAACCAATCAGCGAATTGTTACTATTTTATTTATTGTTATTGGTGTGTCATGAAATAGACTTTTTAGATGTCGGGAAAAATATGTCGTCAAAAATTAATATTGTTGTGTTAAGTGTTTAAGGAGTTACACATTCACGCGATGTAACTGTTAATGTTTAGATTGATCAATATGTTTTTGCGTAAACATGGAATTTTGATGAGCTCAATAACAATGGATCAACGTTGTTTACATTGTTGTTAAAAAGTGACAAAGTACGTCTAGTCACCGTAAGTACATCGTTCTTTGTAATTAGTTAACATATTTTACAATTCTTTTGAGAACTCTGTATGATAAAATGAGACTTGTTGACAGTAAATTTGCTTGATGATCTCTTTACAAACACATGTAACAAGTAAGACGTCATTGAAAGAACTGTTGTTTTTTTCCCACTTTTGTCGTGACATACAAGGAGACTAAGTCCTCAGAGATATTGCACTTAAGCATATTGGCTTAA
The DNA here is from genome assembly GCA_032359645.1 of Pododesmus macrochisma. Classification (NCBI taxonomy): domain Eukaryota; kingdom Metazoa; phylum Mollusca; class Bivalvia; order Pectinida; family Anomiidae; genus Pododesmus; species Pododesmus macrochisma. Next base: position 11,807 of record JAUMGZ010180169.1, on the reverse strand, counting down.
ATCGATCACCTAATCTGTTGGTAACAGGCATCTAGGAGTTGTAAAATTGGCATTAAGTACTGAGACACTTAATTAGGCTTCGCGGGGGACTTATCATATAACTGCAGGATACAGACGCAACTGCTATGAGTCGAATGGATGAATTAATTGCGAAATCTGATCTGGATTACGCAAACAAACATATAAGTCGAATTAATCGAGTTCTAACACATGCAGTATTGTATAAGCTGTAAGTATTTGAAAATTGTATTTGTTTTAAAAAAAAATATAAATGTCATTTAAGAATTTTAAAGAACATCAGTGTAAAGACTGTCTTTTGTCTTGTGTATTCTTTTACGGAGAATAAGAAGTTATCAGCGTTTCGCCGCCAGTGGATGTTATGTAATAAACACATATATCTAAAACGCCCGCACTGCAACTACAACAGCTACTATACTTCCCATGATGGATAGTCAGCTTTCTACTGATGTTATTCTCAATCAACTTTACTTCATTTACGTTTGCAGTGGAATAATAATGGCTATTGTTGTGTCATGTGGCATTTTGGGTAACATAATAACTTTAGTAATATTGTGCCGGAAGTCATTACGTAGCGCCCCCGTGTGTCTGATACAATGTCTTACAGTACACAGTCTAATCAATATGTTCCATGCTATATATTCAGACGTAGAGCCGGCGGTGCAAACTTATACTACGGCAAAATATATGATATCTAATTTTCCGATTCCACAACATGTAGGTCTTCCAGATATACAAATGAAAAACGATACTATATTGAGACTGATGACGTTGCTGTCATATTTCGACGATGCAGTGAATAGCACAAAGCTACACGTTCAGCAGTCACGATATGTGGATACAAAAACTATGCACAAATTGTTTGCCTTTTTGTATGCAGAACCACCGATAAAGCTTTCCAACTACTCAGATTCGACGTTTATGACAAACGAAACGTCTGGCAACTTTTCATCATATCCGGGAGAGTACAGCAGTCTACAGGAACCGACTGATAAGGATTTATTTATCAGGAAATCACTTGAACGTTTTTTTGCATACGTGATTGTACAATTTGGTTTACTGATAACCTTATGTCTGGCAATAGAAAGATTCATTGTTGTTACATGGCCGCTGAAGGTTGTCCGGTTGTTGACAATAGGGCGCATCCGGATGTGTGTCACCGGAACCGGTTTGTTTGCAATATTGATACATTTACCGCAGCTCATCAAGGAAATAGTGACAGTTATACACGATACAGAATCAATCGTGGTACGCAAAGCCAAAAGTAGCGTTCTACTTGCAACACTTCGAGGGAATTATGAGCTATTTTATTCAATATCGAATATCATACTATGTATTGCTCTAGCCACTGTAAACATATTGATAAGCAGAAAATTGATAAAAATCAAAAAGAAATTTTCTTTTCTAAAACGCAGCACGAGTATGGATAGAAGTGAAATCAACATTACTCTGCTCATTATTGTACTCATATTCTTCCAGCTCCCGTTTTATATTCTAATAAATACCATTGTGTTCATTTCATCAGAAAAACTTATTGAAAATTTTGTACTTATGACGAAGTTATCAACAATAATAAGACTTCTTTACATGACGCAGTCGGCGTTCTCGTTTGTTGTGTATTGTTGGTTTGCAAGAAATTTTAGAAGAGTGATGAAGGACACGTGTGACAGTTTAGCAAGTTCAATCATCATCAATAATCACATTCACAAAGGAAGAGAAACAACCATTCCTTTAAAGTACATCGATAGACAGAGAACTTTTCACACCGGTGCAACTTCCGGTATGGGAAACGCTGTCACTTCCGGTACTGTAAGAAATAGTCCTTCCACAACCATAACTTTGTAAATGTAGAAAAACTACATTCCATTTATTGCAATGTCTTTTATATTCTATGTGTATTTTATGTAAGTCAATTTTCATTATACCTCAAATGCGAAAAATGATTATTAAAGTAAAACGTATTTTTAATAATATACTTCGAATCAGCTTTATTACGGATTTACAAGTTATGTCAAAGTGTTAAAAATGGATTTCTGAAAATAATATTGACTAGTTCAGAGTATAAATTAAAATCCGCACAACATGAGATGCATCTTCCGATACACATAGCTGACGCCACTCATCTGCAACATGAGCCCCTCAGAAAATGTATGTATTTATATTCAAAAAGACTAAAGCATGGAGCATAATTTTATGAATGTTGCTAAATTAAATAAATGTTAAGATATTTTAGTTCGATTTTGATGTTAAGATTTTCATTTAATTTCAATGCTCCTTCAATTTCTTTAAAACCAAGTGTTCTCCGTTGCGATACCATTTCAACCAAATTAACATGTGCTTATTTTTGGGATTTATGAAACCGATATTAAGATAATAGAAAATATTGGAAACAAGGTGACGGTGTCAGAATAATTGACACAGTTGCGCATTGTGATGTAGAGACATAAGATTCTAGTTTGTCATTTGATATTTGCATGAATAGATTTTTCCGTCGCTGTTATCTGGAATGTCTTATCTAAGATATTGGCACACAAAGACAACGATATAATGCTGAACTTTTTAAAGTCAGAAATTATTATGGATAAACATACTTTTTTATATGATAATTCATATTGTGTGATTGCAAGGTTAACAATAAGGCTACAAGGCAGGGTGGGTCGGTTTTTGAATGGCCAACATTCAGTGCTCTCTTGCTTCTACGTACTGTAGTGGCTCTAATTGGAGACTAAGACACCTGCCGCGTATAAATATGTACCTTATTGTATCTTTGAAAACAACAATCAGAAAAAAAATACTGACTGGACAAAATTACCGAATGCGTACTTGCACGAAAGGAATGAAAATGCTGTCCAGAGATATACGTTAAAAGTTTTTAGTTTGACGGCACCTAGTTTATATTTTGACGGCACCTAACTTTTAGTTTGACGGCACCTACACCCAAATTCTTGGCGAGACATTTTTTATAGTATTGTTGGGATGTGGTTTTTGTCTTTTATTAACATCGGGATTTCTTAACCCCTTGTCGGCTTCCTAACTTTGATTTATCTAGATCTTGTTTACATTTTGTTGTTTAAATTCAGTATTGTATTTTCTCTTGAGCGTCCATTAATGACAGCTGGTTCATAGCTAGACCTAAAATCTTGAACATGGTTCTCACAAAGATAATTGTTTTTTTCCTCTCATAGATATTTCGGTTTGCAATTCTTTATTCAACCATGAACTGTGTAATAATGAGCGACACCAGTTATGCTAACTTGGTTAAATATAACGGTTTGAACTCGCTAGACTTATTTTCGACGTTATCTCACTGTTTTACCATATATTTTTAAAGCACACAACGAGCTCATCTGTATTTTTTTTCTTCAAAAGCTAAAAGTGCAATATAAGATGAACAATTAACGATCCAATATTCTTTTCTCTTGAAATCAATGTTCATGGATTCATTATTCATTTTAGACGGATGTGCTACCTTGTGTTTTGATATTCGCAATATTTATAAGTTGTTTTGCTCTAAACCGTTTTTAAAAACAAAAGTTACATTGATTGTTTTTGCAAATTTCAATTAGATAGGGAGAGTTATCTTTCTTGCGATGGTTGAAATCTAGGACGCTAACCTCTTAGCGTGCAAAACATCAATTAAATCACACATACAGTATCTTTTTTTTCGTATTGCTTCGAGAATTTAATCATAAATTCGTTTTTTGCATGCCATGTTTCGAACTGATAGAAACGTTGAGATTTTTCTTGTATAACATTTAAAAGAACGAGAGGCTCAACGGGCCTTGAAGCGTGCACCTGAAGCTAATAGTCTTTATGATTATTGTCCTGGTAGTGTTCATAGCACTTGTTTTTTTATACAACATTGTACTTACAAAGTTGATTGAAATGGGATCAACCGTTTTTGAGATTTGATAATTTAAGATTTATGTTACGAAACATCTGTTATGTAGTTGATACGAGCATCAATTGCAATAGGTATAACAAGAGGCCCATTAGGCCTTAACGTCCATTTGTTTAAAATTATCCTATTAAAGTAAATATTTGGCATTTGAATACTTTTGACCACAGGTTCATGCCTTGAACAAACTTATTTCTCCAGGCTCTAAAATTAAATATATACCAAACCATTAAGCACTAGGCCTTCTATTTTATAAGATGTTTTAGAAGAATTTTGTTTTCAAATGTGCCCATTTGTGCGCCCAAAAGGGATACCCCAATGATTTGAACAAATCTAAATCCCCTTCTAGTAGGGATGACTTCTTTCAAGTTTGGATGAAATTAGTCAAGTAGTTTTGGAAAAGAAGTCTAACATGTGTATAGTAAACATATCTGCCATAAAATATATTGTTGAACGTTGACCCGAAAAGTTAGGAGAAGATTTGTGAAATTTTGTCAAATGTCCCCCTTTAAGGCCCCCTAAATAGCGCCCCTTGGGGCCAAGCCGCTTCATTTGAACAAATCTGAATTTCCTGCCCCTAGGGATGATGACTTCTACCAAGTTTGGATAAAATTAGTTTAGCATTTTTGGACAAGAACTCAAAAATGTGAAAGTCTATATATTTGCTATAGTACTTTGACCCCAAAACGTGTAACCTATGATTTACCAAAATGTCACGCCTTAAACAAACTTGGTTCTCCATGCCCTAAAATAACTGTAAACCAAACCGTATAGTTTATCTAAGAAGATTTTTGAAGCTTTGTTACATTTTCCCCCTTTTGACCCCCTTGTGGCGCCCTTTAGGGTGGTCCAGCTACGTTATTTGAACAAATTTGAGCCCCCTTCCCCTAGGGATACATCCTTCCAAGTTTGGTTGAAATTGGTCTTGTAGTTGAGGAGAAGAAGTCAAAAATGTGAAAAGTTAACATATTTGCTATAATGCTGACCTTTGACCCAAAAACGCTTAACCTATTTTTGACCCCAGGGTCACGCCTTGAACAAACTGATTTCTCCTTGCCCTAAAGCTACTATATACCAAAGCAATAAGCTCTAGGCCTTCTAGTTTATTAGAATAATTTTTTGAAGTTTTGTAAAAAAAATTCCCCCTTTTGCCCCCTTAGTGGCAACCCCTGGGGACCGAGCTTTCAGTTGAACAAATCTTAATCTCCGCCCCCTAGGAATACTTCTTATCAAGTTTGGATGAAATTGGTCCAGGGGTTTGGGAGAAGAAGTCAAAAATGTTAAAAGTTTACGACGACGACGACGACGACGACGACATCGACGGAAGAGTTATGACGATTATAGCATTCGGGTCCGGATGAGCTCAAAACTATTTCAATTAACATTTCCCCCTGTTTGTGAGATGTATGTCAATATATAAATCATTTTACTTATGAGTGCTTAAAATCAATAACTTAACGTCAGGATTTGAATTGATTTGTGTTGCTTCTTTCAGCGTTGATAACTATGTTGTGTTTCTGTTTTGCTTTTTTCAGTAAAGGTGAACATTATTTATTAGGGTTTAACATTCCTAAAACTCATGTCTGACTGCTTGTAACCGTGCACACTTATGGCAACTTCATATTGTGGTTTGATATTGACCGAAGAGCGTTCAATAGGGGATTGGGTTTAATAAGGCTTTACCAATCCTAAAACAGGTAGGAAGCAACGCCGAATACATAATATAACTGTACAATTAGTCAGGTAACATATTGTAGTGACATATTCTACATATTGATTTACATTCAGAACTACTTATATTTGACGTGTCAATTCTTTACACAGAACTTTTTATGAATTATTGATGTTAAAATTGACTTATTGAAGAACTAAAATCAAAAGATTTTCCTGCAATTCGTGTGATTTTAGATTGTTATTAGTAGGTTTGTTTAACAACCAATACGAGTTACATAATAGATATATATTCTCAAATTAAATACCCTTTGGTGACCCAGTTTTAACCGTCAATATGCCGTTCGACTTTTGAAATGTCCATTTAAACTTTGTATTGGGAGGTGCACAGTAAAGTTTTTTGATTACAAAATGTATACCTGACCTACCCCACAGTAGGTTCTATAAATTGTGAGTTTATTTATGTGTCAAAGTTACTCTCTTCTGTCAATATCAAACCACAATAGTGAGATGTCTCACTGAAACTGCGCCGCAGACATATTGCATTGAATCTCCACTCTGTCACATTTCCTGACACCGTGCTTACCAGTCTTTGTCCTACCCAGAAATGCTGAGCGCTTAGCAGGGAGCGAGAAGATTGTCTAATTTTAGTTTATTGTGTTTTGAAGCGGCCGGGATCCGAACCACCGCCTGGGATTCTAACATCAGCCTATCAACACGAAGCGAATGCTCTACCTCTGAGCAACCGCGCCCGTTCATTTTTTCAGAGAGATATTTGAGAAAAGTCTTTAACTTTTTCTATTACTTTCCTCTAACATACAATGTGTTCAGGTAATATAGCGTGCTTAAATCTTGGACATACATTTTTCCAGCACTCGATACACATCGATGTTCATAACTATGATTTTAAAAAATTAAAAAATTTCATATTTTTTAATTATTTAGGGGTGAACTTTACCCTAAGCATTTAAGTTGAGTTTAAGTTTTCACAACATTAACGAAAGATGCTTGAGCGTGTATGAATATTTGTTATTTTAGGTAAAAGTCGGTTTTATATACAGGAAACTGCAACGGGCCATTAATATATTTTTTTCAACTTTTGTTGTATTCTCTCAAATACATAGTTACATTAGGGCATACATATACATAAAACATAGAGACAAAAATACAGATACATATACAGCCTTTTTCATCAATAGTTATCTGAGAGTTTAATTATATAGAAAATTTAAAGGGATAATAATATTATAAATGTGTTTAAAAGAGAAGAACAATCTACTCTGTGCCGGAGAGGAACTTTAATACATCATTTAATGAGAAATAAGACGTTTTAAAAGTTTAAAGCGCTGATTCAGTCCTTCGTATTGTATGATCTTTAGTAATGGCATTGCCATACAGTTCAATTGCAGTCTCTTATTACCACTTTACACTCCCTTCTCAACTCAGCTCATAAATTATGGTAATATTTTTTCACTTAATATCACGATGAATTGGTTGTTATTTAAGAAAGACGATAATTCCTTCATTTACAAGTAAGATAACCAATTATGCTTATGTAACTAAAACTGTTAAAATTAAATTCTAAAAAGGATAAATGAATAATTGCTGTGAATGTAATGATTTGTTATCGATGCTTTTCGTAATTGCGTGGTACTTGATGACCGTTGTAAGGCGGTCCACATGATAAGCTTAGTCTAGTGGATTTTAAAGTGACTTCCCTTTATCACGGGTTCTTCCTTTCCAACATAGAACCAACTTTTACAACTTTTATAAATTTGACTTGAATCCAATTCAAAAATAACTAAACATGTCGTGTAGAAATGAGATATGTCTTTGTGTTGTATAAGGTCATCTCGGCTTCTAACCTTCAAACTTCAATATATCCAACCGCCGCGGTAACCCAGTGGTAGAGTGTTCTCTTCGTATTTCGATAGGCGGGGGTTCGAGCCCTTGCCGCATAAAAGATTAGGTAGTCTTCTTGCTCCCTGCTAAGCACTCAACATTTCAAGATAGGAGAAGGAGTGGTGACCGAGTGAAATAGCATGTCAATGTGTCTCAAGTAGACACCGTCTTAATATGACCTAAACATGAGGAAATAGGGACGTTGAACTCAAAGAAAAGAGCAAAACAAACAGTGTCCCAACAGGGAACCAATCAAAGTGTGACGTAGTCATACCAACGGAGTTACATGCATCGTGCCGAAATATATTTGAATGCATATCTATATGCTTAGAGACAGTACCCTTGACCGACAATGTCCAACTAACGGTAGTAGAAATATGCGTGAAAAAATGAGCTCATCTACGTTGACCAATGCACCCTAAATTCAATGGGTTCTTCCTTTACTAATATGGAACAAACATATCTATGTTTGACTTGAATACAACAAATTGAATAAAAGAAGCCATTCAAAAAACAGGAAGAGTGGAATAAAAAGGCAAAATCAAATTTCATATTACTAGTACTTTGGAACCAGTGACCTTTACCTTTTAACCTCAATATCAATATATATCGCACAAATATTTACAGTCTGGCTTGAATCCAAACATTGGAACTAAAAGTATCCTGCGAAAACGAAAACGAAATCGAATTCACATTTCTTTTTTATTACATGCAACATTGACGTCTGAACCCTAAACAAAATAATGTTTTTTTCTACTCGAACATCAACGTTTGGGTTTGATTCAACCAACAAAAAAACTAAAAACGGAAACACAATCAAGTACAATGTCACTGACCTTTGCCAAATACATCGCGAAATCAATGACTTTTTGTTTCCATTCCTGGCAGGGAATCAACATACCGAGTTTGGATTAATTCAACTCCTTAAAGAATAAAGCAACTAAAAATATCATACCGAAACTTACTCCTCTACTGTATCCACAGACGAACAGATAGACAAGGCTATACTGCTCGAATTTAGTTCAGGTGGAAAAAAGGGGAAACATGTATTGAAGAAAAAAGTAACTCAACTTCTGATATGTACAGTTAAATTGTTTTATTGTGCACGTTTTTATTACAATGATAATTAAATTGGTAAAACTTGTATGTATCCAGGACGTGTACAATATGTACGGCTGGTGCAAGTGCCTATAAACATCAAGTTATTCCCCTTGAATTAGCTTTTTCCGTATCGATATAAAAAGAATACGTAAGAATAATTTTTGTCAGAACGAGGCTGGCAACTCGTTGTCGTAGAACGTCTTCCGATTGGACTAATGGCAATAAAATGTAAGCACCTTATTTCCGTATACCGTTGACTGTGGTACCACAGAACGCCAAATAAGATGTTAGCAAGAAATGAAAGCATTCAACTGTACTCGTATGGCATCAAGAAGCTTCTTTCCTAAAACACCAAAAATCTATTTTTTTTTAATATTATTTGATCCATAACTAACAAAATACATTTTAATATTTAACTTTAACGATGCTCACCGTTTTAATATGAATATAGCAACACCATTATAGTCGCCATATCCCACCATATCATAAGTATGTTTGTAAAGGACATCATAAAAACGCATAACAAACGCTAAAAGTATTATATACGTCCATCGAGCTGATCCAGACATCTCTATTGTATAAGAAAACATAAATCTTTACAAAACCAAACAGCAAGTTTTATTCAGGCTAGATTCAACTTCATTTAAGCATTGGATTTTCGGGCAAATGATGCCTCTTGATGACTTTACATTGAGAGCGTTCATGCAAACATTCTTAATTTATATTATAAACATATCTATGTTCGTCCTTTAATTCATAGTTATATATTTCCCGGATGACTTCTGGCTGTCTTTGTAGAGAAAAAGGTCATACGTAATTTAATGGAACTTTATACAATGGTCAGAAAACAAAAAATATTATTTTTATAAAAATATATATCATTGAATCATTGCATTCAAATTATTGTTATAATGTTTCATTTCACTGAGTACTCCATGTACGTTTCCGTTAACTTTCAAAAACAGCCATTACACTTATTGTTGGTATTGGTCTATCAAGCATATTTATGTAAACTTCTGCTTAGTTTGTGTCATAAACGAAAATCCTTTCCTCATATTTTCCATTACGGTTTTCCATTTACCTTAAGGTGATGTTAACTGTCTACGCAAAAACCTTTTAATTACAGTTCATGCTAGTTCATTCTCTAAACCGCTGTTCCAACGATGGATAAAGCAAGCTTAACCTAAACGTTGATAAGGTCAATTTCACTAAATTAGGAATGAACACATGTCACTGTGGCGGAAGTACATTTTTCCGGAACTCTCCGGGTCTATTTCCGTTTCCGATCGGTCTGTATTGTACGACAACTACACACTTATCTTGGTCTTTCATTTTGGCCACACCAATACCCATGTCTGTCGATGACTTCCATATCATTTGAGAAAAATTCAGTGTTTCTGCAAAATAAGAATACATTATGCTTATTTTTTTTTTTATAAATATTCATCTTTGAAAAAAGAGAAGAGTGTTCATACGTTTTCATGATAACTATCGTTGTCTACTGGTGTGTCATCAGTTTCTATAATTAGACGTAAATATATCTGTATTGCTACACAGAGTGTTTTGTTTTACAAAAAAAAAAAAAAACAACAACAACAACAACAAAAACCCAAATATAGCAAACATTTCTAACTATTGTTAACATACAAGAAACACTAAGCTCCGGTCAACATATTTTCCTCGTTACCAAAAAAACAAGCAAGCATTGTACATGTACATGTACTACTCGGGAAATGGAGGAAATTATTAGTACAGTTACGTTAAAAACATTCTATGATGTGATTGCATTCCTCGTACCCTTCTTTCATGTTACTGTCCCCTTATCGCATAATGCGACTTTGATTCCTCGAAGACCATGAAACCTATGCTGACTGGAGCTTATGTTTTGGTAGGGTCACCTAGGTCAGGCAAGTTAAAGGGTTAAGCCAACTTACAGATCGCTACGCCCTTCAGTAGAAATACTAATTTGTGTGTGAGAGTAACTAATCCGTTGTGTTAATATTTTCATTTCTTATCTAAGGTAAAAGGATATATCAAAACTCTTGAGCCAAAATAAAGAAATACTGAAATCGAGAAAAACAAAGAAATCCAACCTTTCCGCCATTTTGGATCAGTGAAATCAAAGTTATTAATTTCACTGTACCACAACTGTGTGACATCACTTCCGCTTAGCTCCTTCCCATTTGTTTCTAGAAAAGCTATGTTTTCTCCTCTACCTGAAATTAAAACAATCAAGTGCAGACATAAGATGTAAAACAAGGCAGAGTTACATAATGAACATAACAGACCACGAAAAGAAAACGTGAAAGAGAAAGTACATGTAACGTGTCGGCAGTGTGTTAATAATACAGGTGTATATCAAATGGGTTTTAAACGAAATAATTCGCTTTTTGTATTTTATCTTATTCGAGAAAACGAGGATTATCAGTGGTTGAAAACATTTTATAAAAAAGAAAAAAGTAACCTGTTTTTACATTTTAGACCACGGGGTAGGTTACATACAAGTCGGTTCCATATGAAGTCGGGTGTGACAATTTCACCGGGACATTAAAGGTTCTGTATTTTCCAATTTGTCATGGCATTAGTTAGCTGAAATCAAATACCACACATACAGTACCTGGTAGTTCACTGTACTGCATAAATCCTTTTTCGGCAATGATGTCAGCCCACATCTGCGAGTCACGTGACAAATCGTCAACTTCCGCTAGCTTTGAACTGTTGTGAAGTACACGCAGCGCGTTGTGGGCCTGTATCAACTCTTCACGAAATGCGTTGTTAGCTGGAAAATATAATTAAAAGTAATACTTGAAAGCGTGATCAAACCAATCAAACCAAAATACGAAAAGATAGAGAGAAAGTTTTGAGACATATGACAACAGAAAAGAACGTTGTATGGGTTAAAATATTGCATATGGAGTTTCAATACATTTTACCTGTCTGTACCACACTTTGACTGAAATCACTTTTTGGAGTTGTATTTTTGTTCCCTTCTTTTTAAAATGTATGCAATATATCTGTGTAGTTGTATGTAATGCAATTGGAGGACTAATATAACAACGGTTAAACTAATGTTATCAGCATATGCAGCATAATTAATGTCTATAATTAAATGATAGTGACTTGATAACATCAAAATATACTTAAGGAGGCCGACTCTAGTTCGAGTGCGCATGTTCAATGCGCAGCACTGATTATCAGATGTCGTACACAAATAAAG
>JAUMGZ010180158.1:0-14091 GCA_032359645.1 Pododesmus macrochisma | reverse complement strand
GTATTATAATATAGACTGGTCAAATACAGATATACAAGTATTATAATATAGACTGGTCAAATACAGATATACAAGTATTATAATATAGACTGGTCAAATACAGATATACAAGTAATATAACATAGACTGGTCAAATACAGATATACAAGTAATATAATATAGACTGGTCAAATACAGATATACAAGTATTATAACATAGACTGGTCAAATACAGACATACACGTATTATAACATAGACTTGTCAATAGTAACAACAGTGATACACACAAAGAGCGACAACAAAGAGAATGTTTTTTTATGCAGGATACATGTACTATACATTATAGACGCTGTTTTATGTGCTGTCGATAACATGCTTGTGATTTATAGGGAAAGTAGTTTCTTAATTAAGTTTCAAACAAACATTGTACAATAACAGTTTAACAACTTACGGTATTAATAGTTTACCAACTAATTTAAAGTTTACCAACTAATTAACAGTATAACAACTTATCAAAAGTTTAACAACGTATTAAAAGTTTAACAACGTATTGAAAGTTAACAACTGATAAATATTTTAATATCTAATTAAAGTGTAACAACAAAATAACAATATAAGTACTAATTAAACGTTTGGCAACAAGTAAACAGTTAAATAACTAATTAAAATTGTAACTAGTAATTAACAATTCAACAACTTATAAACAGTTTAACCGACAACTAAATGTTTAACACTTTATCAATAATTTAACAACTACTTAAAAGTTTAACTTGTTATTAACAGTTTAACAACTAAGTAAATTATAAACAACTAAATAAAGTTTAACAACTAATTACCATTCAAGTTAACGACTAGTTAACAGTTTAACAACCAAGAAAATAATTAACAACTTACTAAAAGTTTAACAACTGGTAAACGTTTAACAACAATTAAAAGTTTAACATATTGATTAACCGTTTAACAACTAATTGACTGTTTATTGATAAGTCGATAAAGTAACAACATAAAATATAATATAATATATATTAAACATGAAATACTATATAAGATTAGTGACAAATGTAGCAGAAGAAACTGTATTAATTAGTTTTAAAGAATCTTTGATTTATATAAACTCAGGCAAGTATTATCAATGTTTTTTGTAATAAATATTTGCCAACATATCAGTTTTAATTTGTACTGACAATTTGCAATACCTGTTTCGATGATTTTCAGATCATGCTGTCTCTCGTTGTCAATATGTCGCTGTATTTGTACTTTCTTTGTGTATTCATCGTTTTTATTCTCTTTTCATTAATAACATTAATAAATTATTAAAATTTTCTAGTTGTTACATTTGAATAATTTATTGATTAACTAATTATGTTATGTTTCTGAAAAAAAAGTTTAAATAAAGATAAATTACAAGTTCTTGTTGATTATAACAAATTAAAAAAAGTATGATAAAATAGGTTGCAGACAATTTTATTACGAAGAGAAAATGAGAAATAGTTAAAATTGCTTCAAAACACAATGCCGAAAAAATCGTTTATCCGGATAGACTTGAAGAAAGTAAACATGAGATACACATAATACGTACACAAATAGAGTTAAACTGTGTAGAAATATCTACACACACATGCATATATATATATAACCGAACTATGTAATTACCGTATAAATATATCTAAGTGTACAGATACATCGACGTTATTTGTGTGGTAAAGTTATAAAAATACTTACAACATCATAAAACTAACCAGACGAAGTTAAACTATAGTGAAACAACAGAAAACATACACAGTCACTAGAGCCAGGGGCTTTTAGCCATATTTATACGTAACATCACCTTAAGCTAAAAAAAACCTGTCACAATGTTGTGTAGAAAAACATAGAAAAAACAAACAACTTTACTTAACCAACTCCTTTATCAACAAAAGATGCATATGTTATCATCGCCCGTGAGCATAGATTGGCTTTATAATGAATGAAGCTGTGATTACTGTCGCCAATATAAGTATTTTAATATAAGCTGCATACCATTGTGAGTAGCACACGGAGACTTGTGTTTTTGACAGCCTTTAATTACGTTTAATTTTAACTATGTCCGTGCTACAGTCAGTAGGCAACATCATAACGTGTTCACCCACCCGGCCAAGTGCGGCGCCTTTCGGATCGTTCGGGGAGCTCAAATTTTGGTTTTAGTTCCAAAACAAAGAATTACAACACCTAATCGTTTTCACTGGGTTGTTTATTGATTGTCTTCACACGTCCTCGGGTAAGGAGTGATTATTTTCGTAAGTAACATAATTGGTTTAGATTGGCTTGACTTGACTTAAATACCAATCTATGTGTACAATTATTACCGCAAGAATTAACTTTCTAAAACACACACCTTTATCGAAAAATCGCCTTAAATCTACAGCTAATACTGGCATATCACCGGCGACTAGCGATTCAACCACATACTTTAATCCTTCCAGTTATTCAAAACACACTGCTTCTGGGTGTAAATACTTTAGTCTCTGTTATTTCTAGTAATTTTAACACAAGTACAACAACAACGTTCAAAAGACGTTGACGAGATCACACATGCAGCCCCTTTGTTTATCACCAAACACCTATTAACACTCGTCCAGTTAAAAGATGCTTCAATAAAATCAGGTCGTTTTCCTTATCACAACAAATAAAATATTTACATTAGTAGTTAATGCTTACTTATCAAAACAAGAATTTTTTAGAGCCGGTGAAAATAAAATAAATAATAAAAAAATCTGTTTCTGATTACCAAGATATCGTTCATACTTGCACCGTGTAAAAGTTATTTAATAAACGACTTCATTTTGTTTAATTTTCATTTCATCATTTTATAAAGAGTTCAAGGGAGTTTAAGTCAAACTCTGCTAGAGAAGTAAAGGACCATCTTGAAAGAAGCTCACGCCAGGACCATGGCGCCCTTGCCTCTTACAGCTGTCTTGTCAAGTGTATATCACTGTACACTTATAGTTGTCAGTGTGCAGGCGCCATATAGTTTACGCCTACTTTAAAAACCTTTATATTTAGACTTTGGGGTGAATCATGAATTCTTTTTGCTTTACTTTGCGTATGTTTTGTTACAATTAAAATGAATTTTCTCTCCACCAGGGGTGTGTGTGTGTATCAGCTCTTGTATGCTACCAATGGGATAAAATTATTAAAAGAAGAAAATAGAGACATCAACTTGCAGGTGACGTCACTTTCTCTCACGGCTAGATATGTCACTCCGAATTACATGGGCGTGGCTTTGATTGCTTGCCAGTGCGCGTAACTGATTCATAAATTTCTTTTGCGACCCTTTTATTGGAAAGTGAGGGTAATTAATCGTTATTTTAACTTTGTTTTTAGAACTTTGTATAGATGAAAAATTACGACACCAAAAATATAAACTTTATTGAAAACACCAACCTTGTATGCAACAAAACAGTGAAGAACGGTTCCTCGTATCTGCTAGGGGGCGTGGTTTGATAGTTGGCTGCTGGCGATACGACTCGACTTATCAACACTTAGCCTGCGGAGTAAGAGCTGGCGACAACACGGCTACCGGCCCGTTCGCAGGTGAATCTGTCAAATATGCACCTACGTGTGATTTCATTGGACGGTGATTGGAGAATGACCAATCAGCTGTGTATTTACATACTATCGTAATAACTTACTGTATACATGACCAATTCAGTCTCGGTTCATTCTTAGTACAAATGTTGTGTTGTGGTGTTTAACGTGATAGTATACCACACATTAAGTGTTCTATACAGTTACGAGGTGTGAGTTCCTTAGTCAAACGGACCTTGCAGCGGATCATCACAAAAAATATTTTAATATACGCTTTTACGTAAATGGCATTTGGATACCTTATAATATTTTGTTGGTGATACACACAACTGGCATCCATGATTTATCCAGGACCAAACCCGGAGTTAGCCATGGCCTACAATCCGTTTCTTCTACACAGGCCATCGGACTATTCCTCCCTGTTACAGCAGCATTATATGTCCGGGATGACCATTCCTACCCCCGGAGCATTCCCGACATCTATACTGCCCAAGTTACAACAAACTGTATCCCGGTCTCCGATGAACCCCGTGGATATGCTTCATCCTTTGCATCCAAGACCTATCCGGAGTCTGGAACCTCCCGAATCTGACGTACAGGACGATCCTAAGGTAGATTTAGAAGGAAAGGACATGTGGGAACAATTCCATAAAATAGGAACGGAAATGGTCATTACAAAATCTGGCAGGTAAATACAGTGTTGTTTTTTCTTAATTAATATGATTATAATTTAACACAGTTTATGGCTGATTTTGTTACGCATACATTAAGTAAACATCAACTTATTTATAGTTAGTATATATGTGTTGTGTATCTGTAGTTTTATATGCACGTATGTGAAGTATTTATCTTAGCATATACAAACTACATTAAACTATTCTATCCTCCTGTTTAGAGGCTGTTATTTTGCCTGTTTCATTATTTTTCTTTCTAGAATTTTTTGTTTACTTCAGTTTTGTTTTTATCTGATTTTTGTTTGTTTTTAATTCATTTTGTATTTTTATAATCCATGTTCTATGATATTTTTGCTTTATTATCTTTATTGTCTATTCGAAATATAAACAGAAAACTAACTATTAACTAATTAACTATCTATAATTGTTTACCTTGAGTGTTTTTATTTTGATCATAAACAATTTTTTTCTGAAATGATTTTAACACACAGTTTCCGTTTGAATTATATATATACATACGCTCTCATATGAAATTTACTAGTGTAAGATTATATCTGTAACAGAAATCTGACATACTTGCTATAGTAATCTCCGGACTCCGCCATTCTGACTCTCCATTTGTAAACACACAGGGCTAAACGGGACCTTGCACTTTGTCATTGCTACTATCTATAAAATGTCTCGCCTATTTAATATTTTCATGTTCGTCAAGTGGCGACTTCAAGTGCGTGTAAAATACATGATTAAAATATTTGGTTTATCAGCGACATTTGTATGTAGCCCGTTTGCTCTGATGAAGTGATACACAAAGTCTTAATCTCTGTTTTTTATCAACACATTTTCTCCCTATAAAACTCGATAGAAATCCATGTGAGTTAACACCCGTGAAATACGTATAATTAGGATATTCACAATGGTTATTTATGTGATAGAGTATGGATAAATAATTAAATAATAAAACATGTTTCATTCAGATATATTAATAATTCAAGAACTCAGACAGAAGGTGCTGATTTGTGGCCTGTTAATGCGCTGTATTAAAATTTAATGTATATTAAAAAAAAACATTTTACATCCTTACTTTCCCGTTGTATTTTACAAAATATATGACATACCCGATATATATTATAGTGTACAATATCAGCGTCCACAAATATGGTAATATTTAAGCATTCATCGGAAAACGATTAAATAGAATGCAAAACCAGAACTAGATATTTTTCTCTAAATTCTTATATATTTGACAATGAAGACTTATAGAATATGTTGATTTCTTTATTAATAAATTATCTAATATTGTAAACGCTTTATACAGCTTTCTTCTTTATTTTTTTCCTGTCCCTTGTGGCTTGCATGATTTATTTTACGTAAAAAACATTTTAGTTATTCCGGTATTTAAGACTTTAATTATCGACATTATTTTTGTTGTTGAAAAGAACAGTTTTCTCACTTTTTGCGTTAGGTAGCTTGATTTGGTGGTTACACTTTTCTATTAATTTAAAAATGAATTAGGGAAACACAACAATATATTTTTTCAAGTTATTTGATTCTTACACAACCAAAATAAAGCACATTAACGTATTATACGATTATATACAAATAAAGAAAAATTGTATGGGAGTGTAAAAACGTGTATGTGTATACAATATAAACAGAAAACTGTATTTACATAGTTAACCAGTATCCAGAAATGTCAGTTACAGACACAAATTACAAATGTATGTTAAAGTTCAAGTCAACTTTAACGTAATTCAGACCAGAATCTGTAATCCGTTTAAAAGAGGTGGCAATAATTGGAGACAGATTATTTTATTTGTGTTGCGGCTCACACACCAGACCCCAGCATCCAACAAGGCAAACCCCGCCTATGTAAAGCCTCCTTACGCCTCTTGTTAGTCAACTCTTCAAAACTATCAACACACACGGTGATAAAATTATCCTAATTCAATTAATGTCATTAGTAATTTTATAAACTTTCCATGATATGTAAATATGTCCGGGATTCTAGGATTAGTGTCAAATTAAAGATAATGTTCTACGTTTTAACGATGACCATATTTTCGTGTAGATCGTCGGATGTAGATATAAAGTGGAGGTCTCTTCGTATCACTCGCTGATATCAACGTAGCCAGGATAATAAAAGCTTAAATAAATTCCTTATTGTCATCGATACTAACTATGACATTAATATACGAGATTACAGAAAATCTGAGTATTCCTTAAAATGCTTCAAAAGTCACAACCTGTTTCGTGTGAATATTAAGGTTCAATTTTACATTTTATATTTAACCTGAAAATATTTTGTAGCGAAATGATTTACTGTCACATTATGTCATTACCTGAGTTTCCCATTGTTTGTGAAATTTAATGTTTATGTTTTAAAAAAGATGGTAGCATTCATCTACCATTGTCATTGCCTGAGTTTCCCTTTGTTTGTGAAATTTAATATTTATGTTTTAAAAAAGATGGTAGCATTCATCTACTGATTTTTTGTATGTTATTTTACTGAAATAAATATTCGTAAAAAAAAGAATTAAAAAAAACGGAATTAGGAACGGGCACGTAGCAGCGAGGACTTGATTCTTCACGCTGTACTAGGATAAACTAAAACATAAACAGGCAAACACATTAACATGTGTGATGAAATATACAATACATTAACAATCAGAACTTTCACATTACTATATAATTATCAGACAAAACACAACCTCACGGACAAATTATAACGAGTTTACCCATTCAAGACTTACTTAATTATTTAACAAATAAAGAAATGTCAATTAAATTGAATTAATCATCCAAATTACAAATGTTTTTAGATGTAAATAAGTTTATATTCTTCAGTAATCTTTAATTCAGCTTTAATTAAGTTTATTTATTTTTTTACAACAGGGGATAATAGAATACCGTATCAAGTTACTTTAATGCTTTTGTTAATTTAAAAACAAATTCCACTAAATTTAGATTTACAACTTTCGCTATTCTTTTGGGATTGACAATTAATACTTCGATTATCAATATGTGTTGGAAAAAATAAACTCTTCAATATAGGTTTAAAACAAAATCTGTTTGTTGATAAAAAAACATGCTTTAGCGCTCTGAAATTCACGGTTTAGTTGAAATGAAACACATTATTAAGTGTTTTGTTTTCTCAATCGTTCTTATTGATATATACACACGAACTTTCAAGACCATTTATAATGTGTTTTATTGAATTTTAACGTAATTCGTTGTCATAAAATTATCAAAACTTAGATAAATATTTGGAACATATATTCATCTTATTCTGTGGCAAAGAAAATATATCAATATACAATCTGAAATATACAGATACAAAGAGCAGAAATGCAAAGGAAATAAATAATATAATAAACTGATATTTAGTAACACCGAATTGGTAAAATTAAGTATACACATTGCACTATCAAGGAAACACTGGCACCAATATATTTGTATTAGGGTGAAAATTATAAGAATATAACAGTTACTGTAGAAAAATTATATCTTGTCATAAGTCCCGTGAAGCAGCTTATCACAATTGAAAACTATAATTCTATTTTGTCAAATGGCGACTGCTTCACATAATATTGTTTTAACAATTTATCGGACTGGAAATGTTTTGCTTTATTTTGCAATTACAAATTTCCTGCAGGTAAAACCAAGAATACATGTACTTAATATTGCATTTTCTATTGACAGACGTATGTTTCCACCATACAAAGTAAGAGTTTCTGGTTTGGACAAAAGAGCTAAGTACATATTGTTGATGGACCTTGTGGCTGTAGACGATTGTCGCTATAAGTTCCACAATAGTCGTTGGATGGTGGCGGGTAAAGCGGATCCGGAAATGCCGAAAAGAATGTACATACATCCCGACTCTCCGAGTACCGGAGAACAATGGATGCAGAAAGCAATTTCATTCCACAAACTGAAGTTAACAAACAACATCTCAGACAAACATGGTTTTGTAAGTACACGACTTAATTATTGCCTTATTAAGATTTGATAAGCTCACTAAATTTTATTCATACTAAAAATCCTGTTTATTAAAAACTTAACAGCATTTGAATTCTAAACAATAAAAAATGAAAAACTTTTTGTAAAAAAAAGTTCAGGGTGTAAAAAATCATAAGGCATACTTAAGAATCACAATTTCTTTTTTATTTATATTTTATATATACGTATGTATACAGTATATATTAACAACGTTCTTCCGTTCTCAAAATAACTTGTATATGTAACTGAAGTGAACAAAAGCCAATTGACCCCAGTTAAATTTACAATGAATGTCGTATTAAATTTCAAATACCCCTATATAACAGCGAGTACTTACGTCTTCGGCGATAAAATATCATTGTGCTAAAACGAGAAAAGTGCAAAATCATTATACACTTACAAGACAAAATATATGTATAATTATGCAATGTAGTAATCAGGAATGATTATAGAAGTACTGCACAATTAGCTTTTATCACATAAACGTAGTAGATCTAACACCAAACGTACAAAAGAAAACTTCCCTTTCACACTGATAAAAGCCATTCTCGGCTAGTGGGATTCCCCTTGTGTGTTACTGTGAACACTACTCCTCCAACCCTGTAATAGATGCAACAAAATAGTACATAGTAAGTTCCAATACTAACAGTTTAATTAAAACAAACAAGTCTATACATAAAACTAGCTTTATATTCACAAATCTGCAACATAAAGGACACCGAAAAAAATCACCAAACATTTAGAAGAAAACAGAGGCGAATGTTATGAAAGTTTTGATAAAGAAAACTGGTTGATCAAAGTGTTTATATGTAGACAGAAGTTCTGACTACGATATCTGCGTTGTGTTCATCAGACGATGCCGCCAATTCAGCCCTTCCATCCGTGATGCTGCGCCTGGTAATGATACATTGATGAATCCGAGGCGTCTAATTGCCACATTACATTATCAATGAACGAATGCAGACATGTTATGCATTTTATATGATTTCACGCCTTAGACTGCACAGAAAAGATGTTTGTGAATGACTTTGATAGGAGGTGCGTTTTGTGAAGACTGGAGCATCTATCAGAGATAGGCATCTTTATATGAATTACATGTGATATATGTAATGCAATTGATATAGATTAACTGATTTGGAGATATTAAGTAGCTGGCATCAACAAAATATTGCCACCTACAGACGCACTCCTTTCTAATTTCTTACGTAAATGACACTTAAATCAGTATACAAGTTTACGATCAAGTCGTTAAATTTTCAGTTTGTGATTTTCAATTTAAGAAAGATGTGTGGACTATATTTATATACTTATATGTTGTAGATCATAAGTAGCCATTGCCAAACAATAGGAAACATAAATAAAATATATTGTTTGGTATAAGATTGAAACAAATATGTGATACGTGTAATGTAAATGGAATAAACAAAATAGTACACTTGACATTAAAAATATTTCATTTTCAAAGGAAAAACTAGTTGTAAACAATCAAGAATCCGCTGCTGTATTGATTTTAAGTTTATTATTTGACGCGGTGTGCAACACATGTGTGTGTGTGATTACGGAAGATTATAGTGTCCACCGTGAAAACGGCCGCAAAACTGAATAACAAAAAAGTTTAAATGTATTATTATAGAGATGTTTAATCGCACCATAGTAAAATTCCACGTCTATGTGAACAATCAAAATGACATTTAATTCTTACTTTTAATAAACACACTAAATTTGACACTCTCTGTGGCCAGTGATCGCCAGTGTAGCCTTGCAGTCTGGGGTTACAACAAAGCCCACAAAGACGCGCGTACGCCAAAATCTTTGGAACCGCAGTTTTACAGAGATCGGAATGATTGATAACGTGTAATTGTGTTGCAGGGTGTTATACGCTAGGATTATCACACCTATATCTCGCTAACTTGGCATTCATTTATTCAATTTTATGTTCTTATATGAAGTTTAATTCAGGCGTAAGTGGTCTCGTAACCAAACTTTCAATATTGGTAGAACAGATTATATGACTGTGGCCACACTGTCTGACCGGAAAGTATGTACAAATATACACACTAGATATGATATTATGTACTTATGTTTAATACGAAAATAGATTATTACACGTATAAAACCACGGCTCTATTTATACTGGTTTGGTGCCGTTTTTGTCGCGAGTAATAAAATGAAGAAATATCTCTGTGTTTCTTTTATTTTTATTGCATATTTTCATTTATAGTTATATTATAAATACTATAAAGAAAGAGTATATTTATCTGTTTAACACATCCGAAAATAAATGTAAATAATATTTTTTATCAGAGCTCTCATCAGGTGTGTCTTATTATTAGATTTCCTTTCAGAATCTTTCGATGAATACTTACCAAGCATTAAGTACGACGTATATTTAGGTGACACGGTTACAATGGTAATAGTTAGTGATAAATTTTGCCCACCAAACTGTCTCTACTACATTCGTATCTTACAAGATAAAAACGACTTTTCAATTGTAACCAATTGATGTTTTAATAGTAGAATCATTTCGTGTTTCTACATATTCACAAGTAATTGCTTTTTTATTTCATATTTTTATTATATTTTGAATAGTTTGTGTAACGTTATACTGTGAAATAAAAGAAGAAACTGTGTGTGTAAACTGCATATCACAAGTATTTATTTGCTGATTTTTTTGTGTGTGCAAAAAAGTCGTTCATCAAATTAGTATCAAAGTACATGCTCACTTGTTTATCGTCCAAAGAAAACAGTGTTTTGAAGTGTTTTATAGGAAAAGTCGACAGTGTAAAACAGAAGGGGGACAAGCACAGAGCATCTGGCAGTACCAGATTCGTTTACACCTCGACCTGAGCAAGTGAAAAACGGGCCACTGGCGTTCATATCACCTTTCGATTTCATTAAGGGATGTGGTAAAATCAAATAAGCGGGCCTTTTTATCTTCCGTAGCTGGTAAATTAGTTTAGAATTGTCGAGCGCAGGGCTCGCGTGGCAGAGCCGTGGGGAAAATTGTGTAATGCCGGAGATGTCCGGATAACCGTACAACCTCCGCCTTTTGTTTCATATAGTGATGCCATCATTTAACGTGATCATAATCAACAAAACGAAGCCATTTCTTCCACTTTTGCTGACAAAATTACTCCATGTAACTGTTTTAATAGTAGCATCTGGTCCAAATTACGATAAGATCAAAAGAAATTAATATTTTCACATATCTTGAATGACAAGCTACTTCTCTATAAGTTAACGTTACATTCCAATTGTGGACTCCCTGTGCGTGCTCTGTGGTCAAAAGAGAAGTGCCAAATATCGTGTGATAACATACACTACGTATGAATTTGCGAGGCATACTCAAATCTGTGAATTTGATGAATGTGAGTAAACGAATTAGAATTTCCTTTGAGGGTGAATAAATGCCTATTTTTCAGCTAAGCTGATGTAATAATAGTCGTGAAAATGACGGTATTGCGTGTTGACAACATCAAAATTGGATTCGTAAAACGCACAACATCTAAGAAAAGGGACAAAAATTTAGGATCGCGCGAATACTTTTTCACTCTTTTTTTGATAACGTTTATTACCAGCATGGTGACATTGCGTGCTGCGATGTTGAACTCCGTAGACATGATGTAAGGTAAAAGTTAATTTGGGGCTTTCAAAAAGCAAAGCATTTTCTGTCAAATTTTTTAAACAAATTCTATTATCAATGCATAGTATTTACGCAGAACGTCAGTTTATGTCGTCAATTAAAAGCTTAAATTTGGACAAAAATAGTTTGAAAACAAGAGAAATAAACGTACGTTTGGAATGGCTTGGATGAATAAGAGATCATATCGAGCGTGTTTAGGGTGCCAAAAACCTCTGGTTTGATTGACAAAATGTCGCCAATCTACAACCTTTGACAAACACCACATTTGTTAATCATAATAAATTCAATGGAACAATCACATCACTTAAATGTCAGTGAAGTAATATACCTTACAAATATACCTGAATATGTGTCAAAATAATTCAATTAGCACGAATGAACAATGGTGCCCTCACCTCTAGTTCTCAGACCGATGAACAATAACTATGGACGAATTCTTCGTGCTTTCGATGTCTGTACCAGTACGTCATATCTCTTCATTAAGAGGTGCTACTTTACCTCTCTGGTTTATCATTTAAACATATGCCAATTTTAAGTCTGTAAGAGAGATGCGCTTTGTCTCTATTTGCGATAAAGACATCACTAATGTTCTCCTATTCTTTCTCTTTGTCCTCACAAATCGAACGAATATGTAAGTTTAACATCGCCAGTGCTTCAAAGACATTAGAAGATTTATTCCTTAAAGTTCATCCATTTTAAAGGAAATGTAGGCAAACATCCAATTGATTGTTTTCTTAATAAAACTCAGAAATCGTATTAGAAAAATTGATGGTACATGTGAAAACAAAATCTTACATTGATAAAAAGTTTTCTTACTTCTATCAAGTCATGTTGTGTAATGCATTTTATATTTTAATTGGTTTATTGTAAAACTATATATAAAATATTACAAGTTGGATTAAAATACAACCGATAAGTTCCTTTTTGATAAATGGAAAAATAGCAAAATAAACACAAATTCTTTTCAGTAATACATAGATGCAACAGAATCTGAGTTCGAGGTACTATGTACATTTATACACTGTTTACTGCTGTATATGTTCAGGAGGTAGCATAAAGTTGGTATATTTTTTAAAGCATATTTCGATTGGCTAAAGCTCTTAATGATCATAGCTTAATTGACTTGTGCTAACCACGACATCCACATTTGTTGAGATACTTAGAGACTGGGTTTGGCGTCAGTTCGTGGTGACCAGAGGTGTTTTGATGGAGTAGGGTCATTACGTGCATTGGTCAGACCTGTCTAAAAAGTCGCCAGTGAGACCGAATGACCAACACTTTTGCACTGTATGTGACTATCTTGACACCATGGAACTTAGTATCAAACGTAACATGTTACACTGGACAGATGTGATGAATATATGATGGCGCCCTCTCTCTCAATAAACGCTGTAATCTTACAAAGTTATGTAATGAAGTAACGCAGTGCTCTTAGATATTACAACAACAAAGTTCTTAAAATTCAAAAACTTGTTTTAGATAAACTCCTTTCGAGAAAACGATGCTCTCTTTGTGATTCGATGAGCACTTCATAAGGCTTAATAGTCACTTTACAATATACCAAGACAGATTTTGAGTAAGAAAATAATTTGAAATATTTGGCACTTTGGGAAATATAATTTCTAAACTTCATTTAAAATCAATGTATGCTTCAGTGACAATTCGGAAACAATTCAGAATAAAATATTACATAATTTTAAAAAGAAACACACATAAATGTAAAATATATCCCATTAAAGTGCGATTAACATGTATACAAAGTAAACAGGTATATTATGTGTCGTGTGCATCTTATGCCATCTCTACTGCCTTCTGACTATCTTAAACAAGGTATTATGTTCAAAACACTCTTCAATATGAACTACTCCGAGTACCTGTTGTTCAGTTGTTATTTACCATGCTTAAATTTGTTTCTGTATTACTTTAATTTTGTTAATATTCAAAAAAATGTTTTGCAATATAAGAACAGTCACTTTATACCACAATGGCTGATTAGAATATTATAAATTCTAAAATATTTACCATGCACCACGAGAGGTCACCTTATAAAAGATTTTTAACATGCAACCACACGGTAAAGTCCAATCAAGCTATGACATACACCAACCAGGAACGCCGTGAGAAATTTAAGACTAAGCTAGCGTATTCTTGTTACGGTTCTCGCTTCTAATTTGGAATTTATTTGTATCTTTGTCATAATATTACATTTTTCCGTTTGTGCGGTCCATCTG
>JAUMGZ010180157.1:0-25427 GCA_032359645.1 Pododesmus macrochisma | reverse complement strand
AGAAACGTCAAATACAAAAGAACCACAAACAAAGGATGATCATGATCCGGAAGGTAAAATAAGATTGTTGACAACCTCATATTTATAAACACATTAAGAAACGAACACACGTATATGAACACATATTTTGCATTTTATACAGTCAGGTTAAAATGCCGATCTCTAATAGCTTGCAACACGGCAATTTTGTAACGACCGTTTAGAGGTCGTATGCAGTGACCTCTGTAGGCGGACCAAACAAACGACAACTTTCCGTTTTCAGACAGTGAAATTGAATATAGACATGTTAGCCCCTCTAATCGCCCATCGAATAACCTATTACGCTTTGAAAAAACGGTATGTGTGGTTTTTACTTTTAAATGTATATGTTAACAGTTGGTGTATACAAAAATCACAAAACAGTTTGATAGCAAGTTGTACAAGATTTATGTATGGTTAAAACATTTCAAAGTGATGCTATACATCGAAAATGTACAGCATCAACAAAGAGCTTCGTGATTTGTTGATCAATTTATCCTCCACGCTAATTCAAAAGTAAACTGCACATATCCTTCAATCGGTCGTTGTCAATACTTCGCACCGCACGTATTCAATTATCGGAGCTTTGCCAGACTTTTCGAGCGGTGTGTAAGAGATCGTGAAAACTATTATCGACAGTGAAATATATATGATATTTTACAAGCATTTGGCTGTTGAGACTACTATATGTCACGGCCAGATACGAACATAAATAAGCTATTGTTCATACTTAAAGTTGTTACCTACCTTCTTGACTGCCCACTGTACGCCATCGTTAAAACATTATTCCTTACCACGTACAACACAGTGGCTATTGGAAATTGGCATTTTAATCAGATGTTATATTATATACAGATCAATTGAATCACTTTCACCGTTAAAACAACCCAGTCAGGTCGACAAGAAACAGTGTATTAATAAAGCATACACAGCAGAGACAAAACATCTTAGACTAAAAAAAGTTATATTTGTTAGGTATACAAGATGCCTTATTTACCTACACTTACTGCATACACATAGTTTTGTACATAATATAGTACATTAAAGAAATTGATAATGACATTATTGAGAACAGATATTGAAGTGTTTTATAATCTTACAAAAGTTTATATTTAGTGATCCATGTCAAAACCAGAATTTACTTTTCCAATGAGTATACAATTGTTGTCCTTGTAAAAAAAACAAAAACAAATGAAAAGCATAATAAAGCGTTTAGGAAGGCAACTGTTTATTCAGTGCAATGTCACGAAGAAGCAACATATCTTATCATTTACTCGAAAACATTTTAGCGTTCTAGGCTGTACTTTTTCGTTATACAAGGAGAACGATTAAAACCAGAGTTTTAAGGTTCTGAATAATGACAACGTAATAATTTGTCATTCAACGGACGCAATAGACACATAATGGTTCCAGCATAGATTTTAATGTCCACATATATTTATAATAAATTTGATTTAAAATAGATGTTATTAGGATACATTTTTTTTTAAAGTATTAATATAATATTGATTTATTTATCGACAGAAATCATGGATGAAATGGTCAAAGAATGGTCTAAATTCGAAGATTTTTTTCAAACCAAGGCGTATCGCACGATTCGTGAATTTTTTCAGCAGAAAGATAACAACATTGTAGTTATTGTTGGAAACCCCGGTTCTGGCAGGAGGACTAAAGCAAGACAGCTAGCATTGAACCTTCAAAAGGAGAAATATAGCGTTTATCCTGTAGAAGAGCCGGAAGAGGTGAAAAGGTACCACAAAAGGCATAAACTCCAAGTATTTGTTTTTGAAGATCCAATAGGTGAGAGTTCCATTATTGTTGATAACTTGCGTAAATGGGAAAGGTACAACAATGTCTTGAAGAAAGCTACAGAACTTAGCGACACAAAAATCATAGTTACCTTGAGACCTCAGATTACCAACGACAAGGCCTTTCAAACTGCAGCTACTATCCTTTCCTCAGATAAATATCACAAAAATATAAACAGTAAAGACTTAAGGTTAACTCAAAATGAAAGGGTTGAAATGCTTAGGCACTACTGCAACAATAGGAAAGTCAGCTTACCAATTATAACGTTAAATTATGCTTCAATATGTGACCATGACACCTTTCCTCTCCTATGTCACATGTATGCTTCAAATCCAAATGAATCACTAGGGCACATATTTAACAATCCTGGTATGGTTTGGCAAGATTTGTTTACGAAAATGCAGGAACACGAGAAAACACAATTTGTTGGACTTGTTATCTGTGCAATAATTGATAAATTGCATTCGAGGGATTTTGAGGGTTCTGATAACGCAGGTCATGTTGACAAAGCGAGACGTGTTATCATGAATGAAATATTAAAGTATCATGGGTGTGATTGTAATGTACAGACCGTAAAAGAAAAGCTTGATCTACTGGAAAACGTTTATATACGGCATACGCAAGGTACATATAGATTTGTTCATATAATCATGAAGGATGAAGTTCTTCGAGTGTTTGGGGAGAAGTGGCCTGGTGCAATTTTCGGGTTATTTCCTATGGTGTATCTCACATGTGTTTACATCAAAGGAAGATATAGGCGGAAAACTTTGGTGAAAAGACTGATAATCAATGAACAGTGTGGTTATCTATACAGGAATACTTTAACAGCTCTGTCGCCCTTTTCATTAGAAGTAGATACATGTTATATTGTACATATGAGAGAGCGTGTCCTGAATGATTTTCTCGAAAATAGAATGGGCGATGTGTTCAGTAACCCTTATATCGATGACAGATGTATACAAAATGCAATTTTAAATGAAATTCAGAGAGCTGATACCGAATTCAAGAACAGATCTAATGCAGTTTGTTTTTCAATTAGAAGCGCATGCTATGAGCTGTTTTATCTTCTGGTACAACACGGATTTTCTGTTAACAAAACTATTGACGTGCAAAATCAAAGAACCGCGTTGTTTGAAGCAACAAATCATTCCGAATATGGCATTGTGGAATTTCTACTCCAAAACAAGGCAAACATTGACAAAGAAACACTGAATCTTGCAGTACGTACAGGGCAACTTCATTTTCTGCGTCTCTTTTTTGACCACGATGTGAATGCAAATAACATTACATTTGAAACGTTGATAGACGCATTTGATTGCGGAGCATTTAATCGAAATGGGAGCAGTTTTATCAATTGTCTCATGAAATCAGGTTTAGATATAAACAAATGTCACAATGGACTGACGGTTTTAGATTTAGCAAACATATACCAGCAGCACGAGGTTATATCATTTCTCATTAGAAATGAAGCGAAATCTGGATTTATTATGTCGCTGTATGAGAAATGCAATGCGGTTACGCGCATGGATTGTGTCCATAAACTACTTAGATCTCTTAAGAATATTTTACACAATGAACATAATCTTATACACAAGATATTTGACAAACCGTATGACGAAGACACTACAACTTCTGACATCATGATACAAGCATTTCAGGGGATAAGTATTGCAAACAAAATAAACGCAGAGGTGCTTCTAGACAGTGTTTCGCTTTGTCACATTAAGTTATCTCGACTCCTTTTTGAATGTGGATTTAAACTTGGAGGAAATAGTGTAGATCACTATTACATACCTGCAATAACTAATAACACTGAAATGATTAAATTGCTGTTGCAGTATAAAACCCCACTATTCAAACCGTCAATTGCAGTGATGATAAAAATTACAAATGAGGATGTAGAAATTTTAGAACTTCTGTTTAACAACGGGGGGCTTAGTGTTGTAGATATACCTATAACTTACTTATTGTCTGTTGTTATGTATGAGCGTAGTTTATCTCTCTATATAAAACACGGGTTGGATGTGAACCGTTGCTACAATGGTTTAACACTCTTGGATATAGCTAACTTACGTGGAGCAGAGCATTCAGTAAAGATATTAGAAAAAAGTGAAGCAAAACCAGGGCTTTTTGCTGCCATGTTAGAAAACACAAAATTGAGGTCTGCATTGAATACTGATATTTGGCGGGATTTTAACTTGAATATTACATCATCTTTATCATTGACATCTGCATTGAATATTGATATTTGGCATGGTTTCATATTGAATATTACATCACTTTTACCAGCTCATTTAGCCAATGATGTCTTAAACAAACCTGCATACGAAACTGAACTTACAATCAGAAAAATAGATAAAGCTCTGCAAAACGTTGACCCTGAAGTTAAAAGAAATATTAAGTATGTATTGACAGCAGTTCGAGTTAAACATACTAAGCTACTTTCAATGCTTTTGAATATGAATTTCACAGCGGAATGCGTCAATGAAGAAACCGACCCTCTAACGCTTGCGGTTCGCAATCAGGATAAGCGAAGTGCTTCCATTTTGCTAGATTTTAAAGTAAAAGTACATCAATCTTCAATTAATGCAGCAATTGAACTATTTGACATAAATATGTTAAAACTGTTCATACTCCATGGAAGTACCTTTGAAGGTGTACCATTTGTCAAGATAATTGGAAGACCTTTCTACATAATGCTGAATAAACCAACCTTGTTGCAGGTTTTAACTGATGGAGGAATTGATGTTAATAAATGTCATAATGGACTTACTCTTTTGGATGTAGCAGTCATTTATTCAAAACAAGAAATATATCAGCAACTCTTGAGCTTTGGGGCTAAACATGGCATAGTGATGTACATGTTTAAAGAAACCAGAAATTCACTTGTCGGCGATTCAATGTGTATAGATAGATGGAAAGCATTTCTTATTTTACTACGACAGATGTTACCACAATATTTAACAAAATGTGTTTTTGAAAAACCATTTAGTGGTAACGATGGAATTATTGATAACATTTCAAAAGCATTTTCAATCAAGGGGCAAAATGATGTAATTGTTAAAACTTTTATTCGAATTTGTGTTCAAATTGGACATATTAGAATTTTACGAATCATTTTGAATAAAGACATTTCATTTAACAAAGATCACAATGAATTACTGTGCTTGGCAATTACTAACCTAGATTATGAAATCGTAAAAATACTACTAGGTGTTAAGAAATATGTCTCTCAAAATGCTTTGTCTATAGCATTATTTCAGAAAACAGATACCCGCATGATCGAACTAGTTATTCCACATGCAAACGTAGGTGAATTATCGATTCAAACACTGATGGAATCCATTTTAATGAAGAATAATATTGAGTCACCGCGAAATATTCCAGAAGACGCGAAAAGAAATATTCTGCAGTTGTTGATTGAACACGGATTACAGCCGAATATAAATGGTTGCCATAATGGTGTATCTCTGTTAGATATGGCGAGCATACGGGGTCTTAACACCATCAAAGACACGCTATTAAAAGCGGGTGCCAAAAACGGAGCACTGGCTTCCATTTCACACAATGACCCTCTTTCTGAAACATTGATTGACTTAGGGAAATATCTTTGGTTATTACTTAACTACAATAGGGAATATAATAACCTCTTTGTATACCCCCAAGATAACTGTGATAATGTCACATTTCTATTCGAAAAAGCTTTAAAGGGTGTCACCCCTATATTAAAATGTGATCCGACGTTGGTATATCTCGCTGCAAGCTCAGGTCACACACAGTTGCTTCAAATGGCATTAAAGGCTGGTTTTTCATTGAATGGTGTTACACAAGACACCGACCCATTATTTGTCTCTGTAGTGAGAATGAACATGGGCATAGTTAAAATTTTGTTAAAACAGGGAGCAAATACGCAAAGCTATACAATTGATGCTTCAATATATAGCGGACATTTAAGGATCATAAAACTCCTTTTGAAGGAGAAAAGGCAGGTTGATCAAATTTCTTTTGACGTGCTTCGGGATTTGGTAGAATCTATCGCAATAGGGCGCCTTTCACAAAGTAAAGTGCTCTCTATTTTCAAAATATTGATAGGTAGTGGTCTAAATGTAAATATGTGCCAAAAAGGACTTTCGTTGCTTGATGTGGCAGAAATTTGTTGCTTTAAAGATATTGTAAAAGAATTGAAAGAACACCAAGCTTTGCACGGAACACTGATGTTTATGTACGGCAATGCAAAAGAGTATCAAGGAATTCATTTATGGTTGAAGTTGCTCGATCTTTTAGATACAATTTTGGAGCCTTCTTTAGCTTTAGACTTTTTTAAATGTCCTTATTCAAAGTTATCGAAAGTAAATGATAACTTCGAAAAGGCTATAAATGCTGCAAATGCTAGTTTTAAGAACAATCCGACTGTTGTAGACATTGCTGTTGAAATGCAACACACGAGTCTTGTTTCTCTCCTGGTAAAATCAAAGTTTTCAATCGGTGATGTTTTCACCAATGCTAAACAACTGCCTCTGAATTCTGCAATTTATTTAAGAAATCATAAAATAGCTGAGGTGTTGCTTTCCCATACTTCCGTAATTACGAGGCACTCTTTGGACGTAGCACTTATAAACGAAGACAACAGAATGGTGGAGTTGCTCATCAACTATAACGCAAACATTAACGTTTGTTCAAATTATCTATGTGCATCTAGATCTAAGCAATTTCTTCAATGGTTGATACACAAAGGTTTAAATGTCAATAAGTGCGAGATAGGACTTACAATTCCTGATTATGCTTTCCACAAGAATGACATAAGGAAAATGCTTGAACGTAACGGAGGAAGACATGGACCACTTATTAAACATTTTAGTGGTAGAAAAATAAGTCAAGACATTGAAACTTGGGAGCAATTGATTCAGTGTATTGGTGAACTTGTTCCATCGCATGTTTATGAACAAATCATCAATGCATCATTCTATGAAGGGGTTATGATTGATGAAATTGGAAGAGCATTTGACGCCTTAGACAAAAGTAACACACAGTCAATGAAAACACGGACTGTATACGAACTTTTACAGATGCATATTGTGTTGTCTGATCAATTATCTTTGCAATTGCAAGCTTTAAAAAGTGACTCATTATGATTAGTCATGGACATATAAAATATACATTTAACAGTAAGTAGTTAAGTAAGTTGCTATACTATGTTTTTAGCAATTATGGAGGATAATAGAAACACATAAATGATGCATTCATTGCACAGTCGACCAGGTCATACAATCAATCTAGTTTCCATGTATGGCTTTTCTCCTACAAATCCCGTCCGTCAATAATGTTTCAAATTTTAGACATCTTTAAAGCTGCTGTCACCATCTAATGCAAATTTGGTAGGAAGCATCCCCAGGGGAGGAGTTGAAACTATTTTTTAAAATAATGGGGTTTGGCCTCCACGGGTTATGAAAGGGGACCAACATGGGTGAAATGTGACAAATTTCAAAAATCATCTACAAAACTAGAAGTCCTAACTTAGAGCTTTTCTTTAGAACGTAGTAAGCTTAAGGTATGGAGCATCCTTAGGTGGAGGAGTTGAATTTTTTTAAGCGGGGACTCCACGGGATCCCAAAAGTGGACCAAAAGGGGTGAAATGTGACAAAATTTCAATAATCATTTACAACACTAGAAGGCCTAGATCTTTTCTTTAGAATGCTGGAACCTGTAGGCACGGAGAACCAAGTTGAGCTAAGTGTTAACCCTGAGGTCAAACATAGGTTTCGCGATTTTTGTCGCATGGTTCAACACAACAGGGTAACTTTTCTCATTTTGTCCAAACTTACTTTACCAAGTTAACACACCTTTTAGGAAGCATCCCTAAGGGATGGGGTTTCAGATTTGTTCAAGTTTTTGGGTTCAGACTCTAAGGGATAACACTATCAGGCCAAAATCGGAAAAGTTTGACAGAATTTAAGAAATCTAGAGCTGAATATGAAGGTACGTAGTAGCCTTAAAGCATGGAGATACATGTTTATTCAAAGCGTTATCCAGGGGTCGAAAATAGGTAACGCATTTTGGGTCAAAGTTCAACACTACAGTAAATATGTCGATTTATTCCCATTTTAGACTTCATTTCAAAAACCACTGGACTAAGTTAAACCAAAAAGTGCTGGAATTTTCCCCTGGTGGACGGGGAATCAGTTGTTTACATGATGGTTTTGGACTCAAAGGATGCAATTAAGAGGCCAATATTTAAAAAGAAAAAATCCTAATAAACTAGAAGGTCTTAAGCTTAATTATCTTGCATATGTAGTACCTTTTAGCGCAGATAACAAAGTATTGTCTAGGTTATAAAAGGTAAAATTTGTTCGGTTCAAAGAGCATCACTATTATTAGCAAATATGCAATTTCGTCCAAACTTAGTAGGTATCATCTTAAGAAGAAGTGAATTCCGTTTTTTTTCAAATGATGGGTTTCCGCTTCCAGGGGACACCACTAGGAGGTAACAAGGGGACACTTTGAAGAATAACAAATCTTATAAACTATAAGGCCTACAGCTCAATGCTTGTATATGTAGTATGTTTTGGGCGCGGAGAACGCAATTGGATTAAGGTGGGATTCTGGAGAAAAAAATAAGTTACGTATTTGGGGGCTTTATCTCAAAAATATTAATTGAATTGGGTTACTTTTTTACATTTTTAATATCTTCTTAAAAACATTGTGTAAATAAAATCCAAACATTGTAGGCATACAGGTTTGCTAAAATGATACAGTTGGCCTAAAAGTGGCGCACTAAAAGCAAAAATGGAGGAAATATTTCAACATTTCAAAAATATAATAAAAAAGAAGGCCAACATAGGGCACACGGAACCAAGTTTGTTAAACGAGTAAACCTGGGGATAAAAATAGATTATAGATTAAAGTGTCAGATTCCAACAATGATTACCACATTTTCACATTGTTTGACTTTTTAAAAACATCTCGAGGTAAAGGGGTGTAGATGTTTTAACCTAGTGGATCTTAGCCTGCATGGTCACCAGGTAATATTTAATATATATGTTATACTTTTGATATTTTAAGAGTGGAAATAGTTTGCAATTGCTCTTAGTGTATCATTGTTTCGCACATATACGTAGCATACTTTTGCGTGGTAGAAGTTTGAAACCGGCTAAATAAACGCTTCACACACCATGCTTTGGTTGCACATTTTAGGATATGATTCAATACAGATGTGTTCCATAGTACTCTTAATTCTCTTCGTTATACTTCACGTTATGTTTTTCTGTGTTAGCTCTTCAATATTTATGATCGATTCGGATAGTATATAACACTATCTCCTGATGATTACTTTGATTATCTAACAACAATTTGGATTGATATATACATATATATGTTATATAGGCGTGTGCGTTATTGTGGCTTTCTTAGGATATCAGCGTTTCACCATTGTTAACTTCATTATTTAAATACTAGATGTGTATCGGGTGGATAATGCATCGGACATGTAACGTAACAAACATTTTGGAATGGAACGTGATAAGAAGCAAACTGAATAAACCCAGTTTTCACTTTGTGCAAATAGTTTTGGCACACGGGTATGTGAGTTATATAGCAATATTTCAGTTAGATTTTAAACTAAATTTGACTTTAAATATCATTTGACGACTGCAATAAGATATATGTTGTACTCGAGCAAATGTTGGTTTCTAACATTAAACATTAAACATGCTCGAACGCCGTTCAAGAGAAACATTCATATTTTTAATCCCTAAAGCATATTGGATATCTTAAATGTATCGACTTAATGTGCAAGGTTGCAGTGTTTCAGCACGGATACAAAACTATTAAAACATGTATGTGTACAACAATCTTCACACTGTCTTCTAATTACCATGATGGTACCCTGAAGACGTTAAACTACACATTGTTTGCTAACATTCTTCATTTAATAGTCAAAACACACAAGTTGGTTGATTTGTTAACATAAATGGTCATTGCAATTTTCTTTACTAATATTTGAATAGCCAATTTAATTATCAAATGGGAATTAAAACTTCTCAGTATTGCATGACCACTACACAGACATATTTCCTTTCGGATTAAGTTTGCATAACATATACAAGTATATACACAAGGATGTTATATTTGATAAGGATAGAATAGTGTTGGTTAAATGTTGTTCTTGGTTTTAAGATACAATTAATTTGCCCTCTGTATTGAAATGGCTGACAATGCTTATCATTTGCATTGGCTTGCCAAATAAAATGATGAGCAAATAATCGCATTGTCTTGTGTTTTTTTAGATTAGATATCAAATAATTTGTCAGAATAGATTTCATCATTTCATTAGAAGCAAAGTCATATGCACATATAAACAATTCCTATCATTCAATTGAATTGACACTTCCTCATAAGATTTAGAACCATTAATCTGAGTAACGACTAAATTAAGCTGATGAATTGCTGCGTTTCACACACACACACACACACACACACACACACACACACACACACATATTGGTTATAGTTGAAATACTTTTTTTTTATAAAACGCATTCCCTTTAAATGTGGGGTTTTGTTTTGTAATGTCATAGTCATTGTGAGATGTTAAGAGAGTATGGAACAAAGAATTTGCTTTTAAATGTTTAAATATTGAAAAAAAAATACTCTATTACATGACCAAATTTTAGGTTATAAAATAGTAAATCGAAAAACCAAGACGATACTCCAGGCCGCAAGTCCATGGACACTGGCAAACAATAAGAAAACGCTGGACGCACACAGAAATATGAACCCAACACACAAAAGTCATCGTCCAACTTTTGAGTTACATGTATGATGCTGTGTATTTTGTTGTGTTGTTCAACTTGAGAATATATTTTGTATATATTTGGTGATGTAATCACTGTTTGTCTTTTAATGATAGTGAAAACGCTTTTTGATGATATTCACATGGATGTTACTTGACCCAGTTTAATAGAATTTAACGCTTTGCGTCACTAAACTTGTAAATTATCTTTGACCTTATAAACTGATGTTATTATGACAATGCATGATCTTTGGATCGGTGGGTTTTTTTCACTGAATTATTATTTCAATAGGAACATGTTATGGAGGAAAATTATTTGATATTCATATTTCCAATAATTTAAAACTATTGAGCATAATTTAAATATTTCTATACTTGTAGTAATGCGTTTGTATACAACTTTTTGTCTATATTTCTTTTAGCTGTTTGATATTGATGATATATGACTTTATAATTGTTATCAAACACTAAGAAATAACAATATATTGTATCCATATACATTTTAAACAATATCAAATACTGTTCATTGCATTAAATCATATGTGTGTCTGTCAGTACATTTAATGTATGTCGTCATAATTGAAATCATTTTGTCCAAATTGATTTGTCTGATGATATTCATTACTTTCTTATTTATTATCCTTATGCTATTAAAATTATGTAATGACATTTGATTGTGTATGTAATGTATAATATGTGCCCTTGGTGGTATTTTAAAAACACAAAAAGTATGAATTTGTCGTGTTTAAAAAAATGTAGTTAAGACGTAGTAATAAATAAATATATACCTGTTTTCTGATTCTTTGTTAACTTTTGTCAATTCACACATACTGAATTACCCTGAAAACGATGTTCATCATATGTTGTTTAGTCATGAAACCGCATCAAAACCTAAGACGTAAAAATCAGACAATCTGCTCACTCCCTGTATGTAATGAGTAGCATATCACAACCCTTTTTACGGAGATTTTGGACGATAACAAAAACCTAAACACATAAATCCTCTGCTTCTACAATTTTAAGAATATTCTCTAAGAGTTGATATGGTCCCATTATAGTGATACACACTAAATGTATTGGTTTCCTTTACTACCTCTTACTGGCATTAACGTTGTCATGCACACCTAACAATACTACTACATATATTACTCAATGAAGGCCACCCGTTAAAAGCTCAGTATATCGAGAAGGCTGGGTCGTTAGATGTAATAGTAATGACGTAAGCCGGGTTTTGTTTTCGTTTTTTCCTTACATGGAACTGGATGAGTTTTTTCTCTCTCCGACGGTACCCAATTGTTTTCAATGTATGTACCTGGTAGTTTTAGTTGTTATAATTGTTGCTTGTGTATCTTTTGTGAACACATTGAATGCTCATGTATGTCAATAGTTATGTACCTAACTACGTGTGGAATCTACGAGTTCACCATGCATTCCGGCTTTCGGCTTATGCTACTTGGCTACCTCCATTGTTCGCGTTTCAAATTCCATTTTGTACATATGGAAATACGTTTTTACTTGTTTAGAGTTTTATTGATATTTAATGTAGGCGGTTGATTTTTGAGATGATTGACAGCGTCATGGAGATTATTTTAAATGTATGTCAATACTTGATGACCTAGGTCATAGTGTCACATTTTGACCACCACGTAAGGAAACGTAGCTGAACGTGGTTACAGTGTGAACAAACGTAGAACAACTAAGCACAACGTAAAACAACGTTGCGACAGCAAAGTTAGAGCGTGGCAGCAGCGAGGCATAATTCGGCCGAAATTTGCAAATTGTGTGGTCAGAAACGGGCACAACGGGGAGGCCAAAATGTGACACTATGACTGAGGCATTAGAAGTGTTGTCTTGTACGGGAAGTCGTTAGTTTCAGGCCTAATTAACCGGTTTAGCCGTACTGCCTGGTGTTGTGCTGGATGGCTTTCCTAAGTCAGTAAGCAATGATAACAAGTCAGGATAACTGAGGATTGTTAAGACTTCAATTTTGTTCCTTTTGATGTTGGTGCTGAATTGTTAGATGAGGCTATTGATGGTTTATCAATGTTTTATGTTCTGATTATTCCACTTATCCTGTTTGTCCTAGTCCAATTGGACCAAAAGGTCATACAAATCCCGTCCGTCGTCCGTCGTCGTCCGTCGTAAATTTTTCACATTTTCGACTTATTCACAAAAAATACCAAACTTGGTAGGAAGTATCCAGAGAGAAAATGAATTCAGATTTGTGCAAATGAAGGGGCCAAAAGTGGAACATTTTAGAATATGTCAAAAACATTCTTCAAATACAGTAAAAGGCATATAGCTTAATGATGTGGAAAGGATTACATTAAGTGCATGGACAAATAAGTTTTTTCAAGGTGTGACCCTGCGAACAATAACTGGTTGCGCATGTTGATGTCAAATTTCAATACTATAGCAACTGTGTTAAATCGACATCTTGTCAAATACAACTATCAATTACACTCAAACTACATTGTCCACATTCCTCGGGGAATGGGGGTTCCTATTTTTTCGCAAAGGTAGGCTCAATACCCAGGGGGCGGAGTTTGGGGCCCAACTCGGTAACATGTTTTACTTGTAAACTGGAAGGCTTAGATCTTATTGCTGGCATATGTAGTAACCATTAATATTGAGCATAGAAAAGCACAGGCTGAAAACGACAACAACATAAAACACAGAGTATTTGATATTTCCTCTTATAAATATGATATTTTAAGGCGGTATGTTTCAGTTTGCAATTTTGTATTTGGGATCACAATTTTACTTCAATCAAAACCAAGACATATACATTATGATCTAAAGGCTTTGTCTTGTTCTTAAACCAAATTGTCGGGTGCAACCTGTCTTGTAAGAATCTTTCTTAGGCACCATCTACACCACCTACTCTTTTAATCATGTTCTTCAAGCCATCAATCTGGAACCAACTTTTAGTATCTGTGAAATGCAAATAAAAATATAAATATTTTACAACATTGCAGCACAGAACGCAAAAGATAATGGTGTTTTTTTTAAAATTCAATTAAAATCAAATAATTTTGTATAAGTATCAACTATTCTATAAATGCATGCAGACAATTATGGTTGTTGGTCGTACCTAAAGTATTTGGCATAAAGAGAATGTATGTATCCTGCCAAATCTAAGCATCCTCTAGGATTAAGTTGTGGCGTTGCGACAATCTGTGGATACAGAATGATGATGGTGTTGACCTCACAAACTTCATTGTACCCGGCATGTTCTATGAACTCCATTCCGATATTTGTTCTGAAGTAATTTGAATATGTCAGTGAAGAAAAACCCGACTGATTTATAGGATCACATTGCAAAAAGTCCCTTCACGTCTAACTAACATGTGGTCGATATACATGTACGTGAATGGAATCGATACATGACACCAAATTAAGGAGAGACCAAACGACACTTTATCCAGAAATGTTCACACTATAACCATCTACATGTACATGTCAGAATTAATATGGGTTCTAATAAAAACCTATGACAATATAGTTTAAGTTTTCTTCCTGGGGTTGAATTAAAGAATGGTTGTTTTATCGAAACACACATGTCCGGGTTTCATGTGTGTGTCAGTAAAACGAAATATAGTTTATCAATAATTGTTCTTATATTGAAGAAGTAATTTCGAAAAAACCAAGACGATATTCTAAAGACGTAAGTCCATGGACGTGGGCGAACAAAAGGAAAACGTTGAACGCACACAGAAAAATAACACCATTTACATTTATTAACTAAAAAGGGGAAACATAACGAGCTTCTATTAAAAATAACTAGAAACAAAACCAAGTGCTCGCAATGTGGTAAGCGTTTCCTGCTACATATGTGCAACCCGCCGAGTTGCTTCCGTGTTTGTTTGTTTGTATAAAGGGTTTATTGTCCGATCAACAACTAAGGTCATTTACGGACGGGTCAGTTATATTGATGGAGAAACCATGAGTATCCGGAGTAATCCACAGACCTACGGCAAGTCACTGGCAACTTTTGCACGCTAGAACGCCCCGGACGGGAATCGAACTAGGAGGTGAAAGGCTCTAGTGATTACAAGTCGGCGACTTTAACCACTAGGCCACCGCGACCCCCGGTGCTTCCGTGTAATTCACGTGTATGATAACCTTATCCAATGTTAACAAAGAAGCATATGTCACTGATATGGTGACGAAAGAGCAAAGGAGAAAAACCATTAACAGATAGGAATAGAAATAACAAAGTTATCATAAAAGCAGGGCGGTTTAAATAGTGCAATGAGGAGTAACAAAATAACATGACCGCATTCTACATGTTATATTGAATTATATTGTATTATATTATTTCATATTATATTTCATTATATTATATTATATTATATTATATTATATTATATTATATTATATATTATATTATCAAAGACAGACGGACGGACGAACGGACTGACTGACTGACCTTGGACGAACAGACTGATTGACTTATTAACAATTAAGAATTCGGGTTGCCGAAATATGAAAGCCGACATGTAAATCAGTCAAGCGACCACATTTAGAATACAGGCAAGTATAAAGCTAAATAAATGACTGGTATCAACTCAAACTATGACAGATGGAAATTCAAACTATGACGTAGGGATAATGGCTATAATTATACCAGAAACGAACTTGTTAAATCATTATCCTCTTACGTCTTAAGAATACTCATACATAAACATGGTTCGAGCATTTTATCTTTAATGCGACGGATTCTGAGAAAATATTAACATGACAAAAAAAGTATAAAGTCTATGCAAAGTGAAATGACATTGCTATCACAAACTAACATCATGACAAATGCATTAAATAAAACAATCACGATATTTATTTATTGTTTTGTAAAGGGTTTAACGTTACTTTCAACCTTTTTAACGGCACAAATGGTACCTTTTCCACAACAATTCATAACAATCGTGACTACGTAATATCAAATGAAAACTTTAACACACATTAACACAATCAAGTATAAAACCATTATACACGTATCTTGCACAATGCATATTGTTTCGCTCTTTGACCCCGACTCATC
Organism: Pododesmus macrochisma; assembly: GCA_032359645.1. Taxonomy (NCBI): domain Eukaryota; kingdom Metazoa; phylum Mollusca; class Bivalvia; order Pectinida; family Anomiidae; genus Pododesmus; species Pododesmus macrochisma. The sequence continues at coordinate 9,771 of JAUMGZ010180157.1, read as the reverse complement.
ATTTTGTTCTCCTTTACTGTTCCGTCACAATATCAGTGAAAGATTGTGGAAGTGGCGCAAATGACAATACGCTATGAAAAGGAATACCATGTTGCTCAGTTGCAATAACCTTATTTTGTTATTGGTCGCGCTTTTTGTCCCCACCCTTTGCATCCTGTTCATTGCATTTTATGTTTTGTTTTGAGTTTGTATAGAAACTGTTTTGCATTATTGCATAATACTGCTATGTTTGCATAATATAACATAATATTTATCTTGTCATACTTGTTCTTAACTGTTTTAAGGTGCATAATAATGTTATGTAAATTTAATTACTGATTATAACCGTGTTAAATAAACAATTTTGCATACATATACATTTAAAATGATTATCTTGTAATATGACAAGATTGACAAGATAGGTGTTATTAATGTTATTGAAGCAAACATATATCGGCTTTGATATCAGGAGGATTTGACATATGTTGGGCAACCCTGGATAAAAACTGAGTTATTGCGTAATATTAAATACATCAATATATGCTAGAAAAGCTAATTCTAGCCGTTGTCTATATTACGTAGCAAGATAGACAACTCCTAGTAATTTTTGTTGTCATAAGGGTAATATGCGATTAGTGAATGATCAAGCATTTCACTGGTCATTGAGGGAGAAACCTATGATGCATACAAGACAATGTCTGCTCCAACGTGACCATTGTCGGTCTGAATGGTCAATTAAAGGTTATACTCTCATCACGCACTTTAATTGACAGCGTGTGTTCATTCCCTTGTTATCAGCAAAAGTTCAGGCAATATGAAGTGACACAAAATTAAATTATAACACTCATCCACGTTCACTTCAAGTGTTAAAGACATAGGATCTAAGGCTTCGTGTCAAACATCACCCTGTGTGGTTGTTACTTAATCTATTTAGTATCCGTCAAATAAGATACGGAAAATAACGTTTAAAAAATCGTATTTATGTTTATTTTACGAATTTCTGCACTTTTATCAGTAAATTGAATTTGTAAAGTACAAAACAAAAATCAATTAAAAGCAGCCAATAGTCATACAACCCCGGCTTGAACTAAAAAATGCACAGGCGCATAAAAGACAAACGTGTTTTCAAAAGCAAACATTCTAGTCGTTGTAGACCAGCAATATTGACGGATTCCACCAAAAAAGAAAACGGAAATTATTTTAAGAAAAATACAATTTGTAAAAATAAATTTATAAAAAAAATATGAAGTATTTTCTAATTTTGCTATTACTGACAAGATAAATGCGATTGATTTCGTATTTGCGTGTTTAATATAGATCGGGACAGATATTTAGTTAGCGTTGTAGCTTTCAGGCAGAGGCTATTCAATTTATAGGTGTATCAGGGTATGTTTTACTTGTGTTGTTATAGCAATGGCATTGATGCTATTTTTAAACTTTAATACTATCTACCCTTCTCATAGATAATGTGTCCATAATGCGTACTGAACTCGGTGTAAATACCTGTCTCTCAATATTCCCGTGCAATAAATACATTTATGTAGGTCGTCGCTCGTGGTTGTGGGGTTGCGCCGTTGCATAATCAGATAATCGTAACCGGCGCGAAAGTACATTTTTACATCATATCTATTGAATCACAGCAAGTCTGCAATTTGTCAGATACCAAAATCTGGTCAATTCTATGTCTTTAAGTAATCCATAAATTTATTTAAATTTGTTACCAAAAGAGTTTTACTGATTAATATATATATATATTGCTTTAAAAACTTGAGCTTGTATTGTGTAGACGATTTTGTAATTCGTGTGAAATCATAATATGCTATTTAGTGGTATATAACGATATATATGTTGTGTTAATTTTCAATGATAACTTGTATTAATTATCATCAGCTATTTGTTTTAAATAACTGCTTCACATCCCAGCATATTTTTTTCGAAAAAAACCGTTACTCTTAACCCTGTTCTTGTGCAGTTAATGTGTTCTTAATATCAACCAAATAAACCATAAAAGGTTTTAGGACAATTGACTAGGTGCTTGAATTCAGCATTGGCGTCTTGTCGCTTTTTGCATCTTGTTAACTAATATTTTTGTTATGTGTTGGGTATGTATACAACCAGTTTAGATAATTACATATTATTACAATGTTTGTATTATATTACATAATACTGCTCTTGTCATAATATGACAGTGCAAAATAATAAAACGTAAAGTGTACACCTGAGTATTACTGTGTTATAATACACAAAATGCAACCTGAATCATGCCTCATAACTAATTTTGCATACATCAACATATACTTTATTTTGTTGACGACTACTTTTATTCTGGTGCTTAATATTTTAATGCGGCTATTGATGGTTTGTCATTTTCTCTCGTTCTGTTGGTCTCATTCATTCTTTTTTTGTTTATTAAGAAGACAGTTCAAGACAAATAGGTGCTGTTATTTTTAGGGTTGTAACAAAAAGCACGGCTCTGGCCCCAGAATGATTTTACCAATATTGAGTTTGACTAATATAAACATAATTATTTTTCCTAAGTACCTTAGTGAATCTCAAATACATTTATGGAAAAACAAAAGTATTTTTGTGAAAATGCTTGCTCCAGTGTTGATTTAATTTTGATAGATGATAAATACCATCCAAGGAACTGACAACAAAGTAAACATTAACACATAGCAACAGTCACTTATATGAACATATATATTGTATAATTCATACATGGTTAGGGCGCTTGCTTCGTGCTGGTAGACGGGTGCTTGAATACACGGTCGTGGGATCGAATCTATGTCGGTTCAAAACCCAAGACTTTGAAATAAGGCAATCTTCGTGTTCCTTGCTAAGCGCCCAGCATTACTGGGTAGGAGGAGGTCTGGTTGGATCGGTGTCAGAATAATGTGACCGAGTGAAGTATCATGTAAATGTGTCTGCGGTGTGATACAGTGAAACTGCACTATAAATGCGCTTTTAAGTGCGCACTGCCGCAAGCAGACACTGTCTCGATATGACCTATAGATGTGTTAAAGGGACGTTTAACCCCAAAAACAAACCACACATACAGTGTTGCTTTTAATTTCGTTATGGTATTTATTTGACGTCAATATGTTTACTTTTATTCTGGTGCTGAATAGTTTGATGCGAGTACTGTTGGTTCCTCAATGTCTCTTTTTCTGTTGATTTTTCTCATCCTGATTTTACAATGCCTCTCATAATTTGTTTCTCCTTTAGTTTTTGGTTACAATATCAGTCCAGTAGTATGGTTTTTACTTTATATAAACCTGTTCGCTTCCGTCTTTGACCGGGAATCGACAACGGTTATAGATGAGAGTCTTCACTCACATAAATTCACCTTATTTAAACTAAAACCTCCTTTATATGAATAACAGCGCATCAAGATCACAAGTTGGGTTCGATGTTTTCATAAACATATTGGTTTATGTAAAATAGCGACATTTATAAGTCAATTTTTTGGTTCATAAATTAGTAGGAACTTGTTGACATTCTATATAACTTATACAAACCTATATTGGAGTTGTATGTATTTACTTGGTGACGATAGTCTTATCGACCTATCATATTCGACTATGTCCATGCGTTTATGTTATTTGTTTGTACATAATGAGTTAAATATATATATCTTTGAGATGCATTTATTTTGTTTTTAAACACTTAATTGCTTAAGGTTGCTCGTTACTCACATTTCTGTATTTACCTACCGAACTCCTCTGGTATTTTTCATAATAATACATTAGACATGTTTTGCCCATTGGCCCTTATATTTATGATAGTATTCTTAAAATAGACACCTTCTATACCCATCACTAACTTGTTCAAAAATTGTGTAAGACTCTCTCCCTTTTATTTCTGGCCCCTAAAAATCTATATTTTCCATATATTACTTATGAAAATTAAGAGGTGTTCTTTTACCGCCAAAAGTTAAGGCTATTATATCTCAAAAACGAGATCATTAACCTATCCTTATTTTTGCATTAAAGAAACTCATTAATGACAAATAATTTATATAATGATAATCATCCAAACTGTAAGTCTTTATTTACCAGTAGCGGTCATCCTTAGCGATAATATTAAATTTTAAATTCTGTATTTTCAAAACTACTTATGTCTTCTGGTGATTTTGATGATACAAGTTAATGTTAGGGTCTAAACCTACAGTAGATAAATATAATGTATTCAACAGTATGTTCTTTCAATATTAAAGTATTTCAAAGCACACAAGGCATTCGGTTCGTTTATTATCTTCTATAATTCAGGAAACCAGCTACCTATTTCATAAATATAAAGAATGATAACTCTTACATGCAAATACTGTGTGTATAGTGTTTTTTAAAAAGTGCTTATTTTTAGTTTTTATCAATAATACTCTTTACCCATTTCCACCATTCGCTAAATTAGAATACATCAATATAATACTTACCTATGTCAATGTTATTTTTATAAACTTAATTGTTCAATAAAACATTTGCATTTAATTATTTATTTTTTCAAAACTCACATTTCTTTACATAGAAACCCAAATAAAATCCTTTAAATGGTGACAACTTATACATTTTTGTGACAGGAAGTTCCCACAGCGTCAGGTTTCAGCGTAGAATTTCTCTGTAACACGAGTTTAATTCGTCATTTCTGAAGACAGCAATATGTGATCGAGAGAAGTTTGGTTGTTGTTTAACACCCGGCATTGCGCGTACATGATTCCTTGTTTCACGCCATTAATGTGTGTTTTATATGAGCTAAGATTCTAAATTAAGCTTTTAGGGAGATAATTATCACCTAATCCTTTCAGTAGACGACGTTATTATGTTGATGTTTAAAGTAAACATTTCAATTGGAAACAATGCACGCTTGCAGTTGTTAACAAGCTCATATTAAAGAAAAAAAGAAACAGAAAACGAAACATGCGATGGAACTTGGTGTGTCGGGCTGGCGGGCAGGAATTTAAGTCAGGCAGGACACATTTATAAATCACAAAAGTAATTTAAGAGCTTTACTTATGTCTCTTTGTAAAACCAAGACATTTTAATTTACGCCTTTATAAAAAAGAAGGTTGCTTATTGTCTGTTGGAAAGTCAACAAAAACATAAAGCACAGCATGGCCGTGGAATGCTACGAAAATGCTGTTAATGGGAAATTCAAACCTCATAACACCATACATATTGGTGAATTGCTGTCATGTGTACGTGCATTTACCCATATGTGTCACGATGTGTAGACAACGTGTTTCTTGTGTTATGTACTGTATTTGTTATTTGGTTGGCCGTTTAGGTGTTTCGTAGTTTGAATGTTTTTGTCATACTGCAAATAATACAAAAATGCAACCTGAATCATGCCTCCGATAAATATGATATTTATAAGAGGAAGGAGCCAAAACTCTGTGTGAATTTAAGTGTTAAAGTTTGCTATTTATTTGTTAATTCCCATTGAACTCTAAGATTAATTCAGATGCTATTTTGAAACAGTCCCTATGTTTCACCAGTCCCGATGACATGCCTTTTTTATTTGCATTATTAAAATAAAGATAATGTGTGCATTGACGTTGTCTGTTTAGGAAATAAAATTCTCTATTGCAGATTTCTGGCAATGAATTAAGATTTGGCCTCCTTAAGACACCTTAAATACATCTGTAGAAGTTTACATCTATATATGTTTGTATTAATTTGCATTAGTTCGTCAGCAAACTGAACTTGTGATTAAGTTTTTTTTTTATTTAAACTGCATTTTAAAATTGTTTGTATTTTTTCAATAAATACTTCCTCAAAAGATGATTAAATTTATCAAAATAATATGTTACTAACCACGTAAACCGTTTTAAATTTGATAATTTTTGTTCCGTCCACTGATTGGAAAGAATTATGTTTCTAAAATGCTTGCGTAAAAATAAACTTAATCAAACCCCCACCAAAACAAAAGAAACAAGCCCCAAAACAATCACAGATTTGTTTGACATTGTGCTGCAAGTTATGTTTTATATCATTTATAATGTTGCTTTAAATGAAGGAATGTTTATTGAAATTATGTTTGCATTGGCACATAATATTTTGATATAAATGTAATAGTAAATAGTAAAAAAAATTCTAACGGTTTTTTTTGTTTGGAAGTTATTTCAGACAAGCTATTTTGACCCCACATAATTTTGATAGTATTTTGGTGGTGTCGAAACATGTAGAAAAACATAACTTGTATGTCCAAAGGTCACTTTTACTGGTTATACGCTTGTATATAGTGGTTTTTGTTATTTATATAAATTTTATTGAGGTGATGTTTGTGGTAATAATTAAATATATCGTTTTTCACAATAATTAACGTTGTCGTGTTTTCAAAACTAACGAGGGTTTCCTTTAGCGAATTGTCACAGTTCGTTACTAATCGGCCACGTAATAGCTGTGCAGTGTGTGTGTGTGTGTGTGTGTGTGTGTGTGTGTGTGTGTGTGTGTGTGTTGAGGAACTTTTGCGGTTGACCAATGGTAAGCCAAAGCCCCTTCCCTATAGCCTTCAGGGAAGTACTTCTATTCCTTGGACTATTGCTGGAGTTTCAATAGAGTATTTTATCTATTGACTCCAGCTGGGACTGTTTGGGAGGGGGAGGCGGAGAGGTTTATTGGTTCGCCGTATGTGCGAGAGAGAGAGAGAGAGAGAGAGGTGTATACTTACATTTATGTGTAATGTTTATTGTTATTGTTGTCTCTATATTGTATCATTTCAGTTTTCGAGAATAAAGACATTGATTGAGCCTTCATGAGTTCACACTGTTGGTTTGTATTTGTATATAGACAGGATTAATACGTAGAACGTATTGTCTATTATTTGTATTTGTTTCAATGATAAGAACAATGGCTTCAATTATCTGTGTAGTGTATGTTGATGAGTTTGATGACAAGCTAACTTTACATTTATCCTTGTACGCATACCGATCTTCGTCTCAGTCGTCCCTAAAATAACTGGCAGCTTAGTCTCAGCTAGCCTGCCCCCACCCCCACCCACACACACACACACAACAAAAACAACAGTCAGCATATACTGTTGATTTATCAAATATATCTTTTCACAGTTTCATACCATATAGCAATGGAAATTTTGATAAACCTTATAGAAGGGATGTTGGTTTTTGTTCTGACGAGGAAGCAATTGTAACCTGACAATACAATCATGATTTGTACATCTGCTGGCTGTAATCTATGTCCGTTTTCATTATCATTGTTCACTGGAAGTCGTATATCCGTTAGTTGTATTGTATGGATAGCCCGAGTTGATTGTTTGTACGCGTCAGTTGTTGTGTATTCCAGCTAATCTTTAGGAACTGGGAAAAACCAAAGCATAAACTATTAAACATGATATGATTTCTATCACTGCGTTCAATGACGGTAAATATAACACTTAAGCCGAGTTTTTGTTTAACTGTTGGTGACTATAGCACGATATGTCTGAGTTTCCCTGTTTTCGGTTTCTATAAACATGTTGCAATATCAAACATTTGAACTTGTTAGAAGGGTTAATCACATGGCATGACATGGAAAGAAAACAGATATACCCAGTCCAGATTCCATCGTCACATCTATGCTTTACCAGACAACAAATGACCCACCGAGGCCATACATACTAAAGTAATTCGATAATTACCTATAGAAAACAGACAAAGCCTGACAGCATATTACCCTGTGAGACTTAACTGCCGACATACCTTGCCAATATATCATTGTGTGTAACTTTACTTAAGACTAAAATAAAACGTACATATCGGTACAATAGTCCGACTTGCAAAGGTTTACATTAAAACGTACATATCCGTACAATAGTCCGACTTGCAGAGGTTTACATTAAAACGTACATATCCGTACAATAGTCCGACTTGCAAAGGTTAATATTAAAACGTACATATCCGCACAATATTCCGACTTGCAAAGGTTTACATTAAAACGTACATATCCGTACAATAGTCCGACTTGCAAAGGTTTACATTAAAACGTACATATCCGCACAATAGTCCGACTTGCAAAGGTTTACATTAAAACTTACATATCCGTACAATAGTCCGACTTGCAAAGGTTTACATTAAAACGTACATATCCGTACAATAGTCCGACTTGCAAAGGTTTACATTAAAACTTTTATAATAAACGGACAGATCTAGTTTTTCTTCCGTCATGCGAGACTTGAATAACGGACAGACCATGCAGGACAATAGTCCACCGTGCGTGACTCATGTTACGGACAGACTTTGTCAATCGTCCGCCATGCGCAGCTTTTCCATAAAGAAAGCCCAAATGATATATGTTAAGCAAACATTCATTTTTGCTTTCTGTGCGTGACTTGAATGGTATGTCTGAAATGGCACATTTTCTTTTAATATAAGGTGTAGTATTTTGAATGTCAAAACATTACCTACTTATGATTTGTTGCTCGAAAAATCAATTCGGTACAGCAGTTACATGTGTACGCTTATTTATTTATTCTATGCAGAACGTTTACGTGCCGTATCAGAAGATATCTTTTCAAAATGGTGTCATGTAGCTTTTTTTTTTTTTTTTTTTAAATACATCGTAAAATTCTGAGCCATGCTACAAAACAGAGAGCGCATCTAGAAATAGAAAGGTGTCCCCTTATCCGTCCAGCTCTCACGCTCGAGTGGAGATACGGATGAAGCTACTCCAACACACTTTAAAACTTATGATTGGTTTTTGTCTATCTTTTCACTTGTGACCGAAGTTTAAAACTTTTATTCTTATTATGTAAGCAATCAATTTCCCAGTTCCAAATCGCTATAAAAATTAACAAATCCGAATTGTCACTAAAAAAGAAAAGAAATTTATACTTAAGAGGAACATATTCTTAGAACTACTATTGTAAATCTGTTACTTTTGATAATCATTGAATGTCAGCCATTTTAACTTGTATTTTAGCTAGAAATAGGAGTACGGGCGTGTCCTTAACTACCAATGAGGCAACCGAGGCACTTGCCTCGGCTGAAATAGTGCTAGATATATATCAAGAGTAGGGAAAATATTTCGAGCGTGATTTCCGTTCTTTAAAAAACCAAAGCCTAGGGGTTTCCGGGGATATCGCCCCCTGGACCCTACGAGGGTTTCGCCCTGGACCGGCCTGGGGCCGCCATACCTGTTACGGCCATGACGGGGAACTGAAAGTGGTGGTTCGAACCTAGGAAAATGATTGTAACAATAAAAAATGTGTGTTTTTCTCTAATATTTAAAAGATAAAACAGTTTATTTTGAAATTTATAAGATCGGACAGTTCGATTTTAAATGAATATGTCAATATAGAAATATGTTTTTCTCTTCTTATATTTATAAGCTTGGACAGTTAAGGATACACTTATTGCTTTTGTAACTAAGATCTGCGGCATGATGTCACAGTGACAACATAGGAAAACCAGGATAAAACCTTGCTGCACGTGTTTGTCATCGCCACGGTAACAGTCTAGACCAAGTTATTATATGTCGTCAGGTGAACCTCTTATGATTTTGCTTTTAACTTTTAAAAACTCAACAGCAAACGATTGTTCACTTTTTTGTGGGAAACTGTTCTCTTATATATACAAAATTGTTCATAGGAAAAAGTACATTTGTAGTTGATATTAACGTATCCAAAGTTCACAATAGGCGCGAGTATGTGTCGGACTCGGCAGGTATCATTTTATAGACATACCTACAGATGATGGCTTGAATGCGTTTTTTATAGACATACCTACAGATGATGACTTGAATGCGTATTTTACAATCTGACTAAAACCAGATCTGCCTATTGCTCCCGGGATGTCGCTAG
>JAUMGZ010180146.1:0-14093 GCA_032359645.1 Pododesmus macrochisma | reverse complement strand
ATCGTGATAGCGTGTTTACTTGTACCAATATTAAATATAGTGCGTTTAATTCTAAATGTGACAACATAATATCATATTCCGTAAAGATATACGTATAATGTGGTCATGCAAAGGGCACATTTCAAAATATATAAATAGATTGCTTTAAGTTTCTAACCTCGAATTCTTTATGAGTTGTGCACGATTCTTCAGTAATAGCGTGATGTAAACGCAATACATACATATATCATTTCAATTTTAGTATACATTTACTAACACCTCATTGGTGTTTTCCATAAGGGAGTTGTTTAATTCTTAATTACAATACAATGTATTTAAGTGTACGTTAGTTTTGCATCATATAACAATTTACTCTTTGTTATCGAACTTTAATGGGATCTGTCGTTCGTTTAAAATATTACGATGACAAAAACAAGAACATTTGAATAGATAGCCTGAACTTTGATTGTATTTATTGTATTGTATCTAAAGTGTACCCATACTATCGTCTCAGATAGATATACTGATTGATAAATACTTTGACTTATTGTTGTACAGCTGCATGTTTCTTTAAAGAGTTTATGATCTTCAACATATTCCGCATAGTCTTGCATATATCGCATGCCCCTAGCTACTACGATCTGTTTTATATTCGAATGAAATAGCGATGCCTGTTTTCCGTTAAAAACGAGCGAAACAATCGACGGCTTCTTCTACTTTTTCACCGATGTGATGTACACTCCAGTTTCCTTGAAGTGGTAAGATTTTGCATTTTCTAGTAATACAATTATAATTGAGTCCATTTTATATAGTAAGGAAGAATATCAATATATTTGTTATATAACATCTAAATGTAGCGAAAAATTAACAATCTGTATGAAAGAAATTTTCTTAACTTAAGGAGTTTATGCTTTAACCAAAAGAAATGAAATAATATGCATTAAATTGGGAACAATTAGGAAAATGTATAATCACTGCTACTAGATCTAGAAAATGTACCAATAGAAGTTGAGATCAGCCATAAGGCATTTTGTGTCAAATAATTATGTTTTAGCTTAAAATGTTACCTTTGAGACGATGCCTTATCACTATTTACCTGTTGACCACCAGTTTTTTTATTGCTTATAAGGAAGATAATTTGATGCAGTACCTCATACAAAAATGGTAAAAAGTTCTTCTTAAGTGTTAAAATTGCTATTTCTGCAGTGTTATTTCCCATTGAACTCCATGAAATATCAAATTTTATTTGGAAACAGTCCCCATATTTCACAAGTCCTGATAACATGTCTTTTTTTATTTACTTCGAATAAAAATAATGTGTCCATTGACATTGTCTGTTAATGAAAAGAAATTCTCTATTGCTGATGCCTGACAATTAAAATACATTCGGCCTCCTTAATTGTGAATTTGAACGAAATAAATGTAATCTTGATTTATTTTATACTTTCAACAGATTAAATTTGGGAATATCAACTTTACAAGTCAGTTCTGGGAGTATACCAGATGATCGGCAATAGTACAATTACAGATCTCATTCATTGATGCAGGAAGGAATCAACTGATGGGTAGCCAGTATTTTTAATTTCAATTCAGAAGATCTGTATATATTTGTTCTTTTGGAACATGAACTTAAATTTGCTGGCTATGTGTAGATATATATACTACGTTTTAAAAATAAATTTGATTATTTGACAACAAATTTTAAAATGGTACAAAAACAACATTTCTGTATTTACTGGATGTGCGGTGTAGGGTATTTAGTATGTTGTACACATTAACATTTTCGTCTTTGAGAAATAAATTTGAACTTGAAAACAATTTGAAAAATAGCTACATCGGACATGTCAGTCCCCAAAAAATTAACAAGGAAAGTACCAAACCCAAAAAGTAAGCAGACCTTATTGTCATCATAAGGTCAAGGAGATGACGTAATTGGCAAATAATGTAGCTAGAGTAAAGGTGGTATTGAACAAAAACCATATTAGTTGAGTATAAATTGTATTATTATGTATGGGTATATATATTATGACTTTTAATGTCGTAGTAAATAAATGTTTGTTGATTTATTCACAAAATGAAAAAGTGCTAAAGAACGTTTAAGGGGAATCGAAACAAGGCACGCTTTTGAAATGATGTTAGACCTAAGATACAATGTAAACCTATGAGATTAACATTGCCTTCATGTAACACCACATCATTAATGCACGACACCAATTCCAATGTTTGATTTGATAACCGAAGCATAAAATGAGACAGGGAATATTGTTTGAAGCTAATCCATAAAATTGATGACAATCAGGAAGTTGCTTTAAAGCTAAAAAAACAAACTTCAGCTTATCCTCTAGAACAAACGCAAGGAGACTGTTACTTGAACATTGTAGAGTAAGGCATTATGATTCATCCGAAAACTTTTCGAGGGAAATAAGCACGCTTTTTAACAGAACTTGCAACGAATCATCTGGTCCATCTACGGTTTGTTCATTACCTTATGCTCGATCTAAGAAGGAAGAGAAGGATAATAGAATTCCGTCCTCGTCACAGGCGTCATCAGTACATGTAGAAAGCAGGCTCGAAAAAACATCTGCAACGCACTAATCAATGAAACAATTCGAAAAGTTCGATACTAGACTGAAAATGTTCAAAGAATTGAATCTATAATATTTCATTTATCCGAACTTTGCCTTAAGAAGTAGAGAATGAATTTTAACGCAAGATAAATCTTCATGAAATTGAAACTTTAGTTGAATAAAGCTCTTCTTGCATACTTTTTTTTATTCTAATGTCATTCATTGCCACAATCCGTTGTCTTTTCACGGTGACTTGAACGGGCTGATAAGTTTGCAGATGTCACATAGAAAGTCATTCAGTTTTGATAGAGAGTGATATATTTTAAGCTACTAGTGTTACTTTTGTTTGGAATATTGTCCTAACTTGTAATTAAATTGAATAAATGTATAGTAAGCAGAAATTAATATTGATTGTTATTTATATTTTGTGTTTGTTTCAATCGTGCTGTATTCTGTATATCAAAATCCAATCTCCGGTTCATGATTCTTTACAATTGCCTATGTTAATTATTTAATCATCTTATATTCGTACATTTATCAGGAAAATGTGTATTTGTTAAGCTGTTAGTCATTTTACTATATATAATAAATGCATGTATGTCCAGTTTATAAATGTGTATTTAGTTATCATCAACAACATTTCAAAACTTTAAAAATGTTTTTTTGTTTTTTGTGTTTATTCAGCATGGATTTTTAATGAACATTTATAGACTTGTGGGACACATATTGTTTTACCAAACCACATGGTATTGTGTGTGACGATTTGCATTTTACTGTCCCGACATAAGTACTAGGTTCTTTCCATTATTAAATAATTTAATAAGTAATTCTTTTGATTTGATTATCGTATTATAATATAACATTATAAAGGTCTTCTGTTGGTGTACCTTTTTCGGTTTTAAATCTTCTTATCCCAACATGTCTTTTGTTCTTTGGCCCTTTTTGTCTAGGTCTTTTATTTCATTCAGTTTGATTTTACGTCTGTTTTCGGGTTTAACGTTTATTGATATTTTTTTTCTATTCTCTAATTAGTATCTTTTACTTAGCTAGCGTGTATATATCCATATCCAATCACTTTTGCCATGGCTGTCGGTCACACAGGTTTATTTTTATATATATATATATATATACGACCGCTCCTGTATAACACGTTTGTTGAATCACGATTTTTATGAAAGTTTATTTCTAAACATTTTGAATGAGGGTTAGGTTGGAAGGTTGGATTTCTGTTAACGTATTAACTACACCATTCTCTCGAAAGGGTATCCTTGGTCGTTTGGTGGTAGTAACTGGCCTCAAATATTTGTGAAATTGTGGCCATCATTCCTCTTAATTAAGATGTCATTCTTCTTACAAATCGTTATAGCAGTTTGATTGGCATATAACACTATCATTCAATAGAGAATATTCACTACTTCTGAGTGAAATAAAACCAACAAGTGTACATGTTATGCGGGAAAATTGATTGAAAAGGACAAAAGTATTGTTGTTCCACATAGCTTATAATATATTCAACAGTTTTCAATGTACAGTATATTTATTTTAACTTTTATTTAATACAATTTGAGACTGAAAGCCTTACTGAAAGTACCATTGATTTATAAAATTAAGGAGAGACTATTATCCTCACAGAAATATATATATATATATTTAAACAGGATAATTGGAATCATCTGAAAGAGAGATACGAGAGACATTGACAAACTAACAATAGCTGCACCAAACAAATCAGCCCCGGGAATAAAGAAAACAAATTGACGCCACAACAATCTTCAAGATAAGTTATCCACGCGAACCGACGTATGTTGGTCACCCAGTACGTGCATATTGTAGTACGGTATATGCACGAGGCTTCAACCTTTCCACTTCTCACATGTTCAAATGCAATAGGATCTACAAAAACGTTTAACATTTTATGTGCAATACAGAAATGCTTTGGAACAAAATAAATATTTTTTTCTTGAAATGGAAATGACAATATTTTAGTATCAGTTTGTTAAGCTAACAATATAAAAGTATCTGATTCATACACATATAACTATTTTGAAGTGGAGAGCTTTTTCTCTTTACTATACTGTAGCTGTTCAAAACACTCACAAAATCTATTATTTCCACTTTAAAGAATCCATCAATTATGTTAAAACTATTGTAAAAGTGTATTGTTTCATAATGATCAAAATTCAAATTGCACGAGGTCATTTATCTGAAAGTAAAATATAGATTAGGGAGACATTAAACTATAAGAATTACAATTACATGTTCTAAAAATTTCAGGGAAAAAATTCAGTATGCTAATTTTGAAATCAGTAACGTATTTTTACATTAATGCCTTTTCGAACATAATAGATAAGTATGTTGGTGTTAAATGATTTATAGATATGTGCATATTAAACTGACTATTTATCGCAGTATAAATCTATAAGGATGAATAAATAATGTTAAAATTTCTTATGTGAATGAATTTCTCACAATCACCAGGATACACATTGTGCTGTAAATTCAACATTGCCCTTCTTTAAACATGTCTCGTGTTGGAAGTGGGAGAATAGAAGCTTCATTAACGGGTTAAGCCACATCAATCGATGTCGTGCAGGATGACTGTCCAAAGTCAGTGATCATGAATAACTAAACTTGAGGATTGTTGATGTCACTTTAATTTCTTTTATTCTGATGCTGAATGCTGTATGTTTGTCTTTCGTTCCGATGATTTCACTTTTCTTGTTTTCACATAGATTTGATGTTGATCCTATGAGAATATAATATAGCTCTGATCTTAGGTACATAAAACACTTAAATGTTTGCAAATTATATAATATGAAGTTATGAGCGTTTTCACGTATAGTTTATGTATCGATAATTAAAATAACTTAAATAACTGAAATATACATGCACAATAATTATTCCAAAATGTATTCAAACAAGCAAATTCGTAGAATTAATGTCCCCCGCTAGATGGAAATTTAAAAAAATAAAATCGCTTTTTCTGAAAAGCTTAGAGTGAGTGTTATGTTTTATTTAGTATTGTCATTGTGTACTTGCATACCAAAGGACAAGGTACTCTTGGACTCATTTTTGGCCCAATCTCCAAAATTAATTATTTTTATGTGCAATAGAGTAGAGAGTGTACTTTATGCAAAAATATAATTTTTTAAATTTTCTGACAATTATTGACGTGTAACCATAGCAACGTCATTTCAAGTGTCAAAATCACGTCTCATATATAGTTGAGTAAACACATAACGTTACATATCAAAGTTATCTTTAACTGATCCAATATTCAACGTGGTAATGAAATATGTTTCCTGTGTGATATTTTTATGACCACCAAATATCTTACGCACATATCTACATAGCAACAGTCCAATTTGCATAGCGACCGTTAACGTAACAACATATTTCATGAAGTTTAAAAATTCAAACATATTTTATTTCGAAAAACTAAAATCTAAATCTTTCAATTAATATGAAAAAGTTTAATTTCAAACTTTAAGAGAATTTTATTAATAAATGTTTAGATTTCTAAGTATTAATAAAAACGTTAGCAACTATAGCATTAGCAACCAAACAGCCTACATGACAACTATATATCTGTATATGCTTAAAATTTCATCGATCATTTCACGAGAAGGTTTTAGATAGCACTGACTATTGATATCACATTCCAATCTACATAGCAACAGAATATTATCCATTGCTACACCATTGATAAGTTAATTGGGTCATATGATATCAGAAGAGTATCTTCAAAGAGCATTTAAATAATATACCATTATAGCTTTTGGATGAGGTCGAAACATGGTTTTATTGACCGTAGAAGTAATACCACAAAGGACGCAGTCCGCGGTCCATATTTTTTTCCAAGGTCAAGCCCACCATGTGTCTACCGAAATCCAAAGGTAATAAGTGTTTTATTATAACAAATTAGTATATGATTTGAGGACATAACGACATACTATGTACAAACGGTTCAAATAACGGTATTTTTCAATCAATGTTTTCAGCACACGCCTTGTCCCTATAACTTGTCATAGTTATAGAATTTAAGACGACTCTACATACTACTTATAATCGAAAACTTTCAATACTGCTTTTTAATAAATAAAAATATTTATTATGCAAAAGCTCAATATATCTGTTTACAGAGAATCACACTAATTTTGGACGGACCGAGTCAATATCACTTTTCAATCAACGACGGTTTTCTGCACTCAAGAGGTCGTTATCACTTTCACAGGGAATCACATGACCGCATTTAGATCAATAGAACTCTAGGAATAATATCATTTTATAATAAAACATGTTATAAATGAGCTTGCGAAAAAATTAATGAAAATTGTGAAAAATGATTTAGCTTCAAATTCTAAAATAGTACATTTTACATGAACCACCCTCTTTTTGCGAGCCTCCGCGGCGGAGTTTTTTGTTGATTGCGGATAACCGTCGAGGACAGCACCAAATTGCGCAACACTTTTTTTGACTGTAACCATCAATACAACAAAAAATCGGACAATTTTTAGAACAGTTAGAGCAAGAAAACTGATTAACCAATAAGAATTTTCAAACTAATAAACATGCGTAAATATGCATAAATCGCATTGGCCTTCAGACTAAGCCTGAGTATTGTCCTTGTGTACTTGCATACAAAATGTGGGTGAAATCGGACAATTTTTAGAGCAGTTAGACCACGGAAACCGATTAACCAATGAAAGTAACCTAATAAATATACGTAAATATGCACGAATCACATTGGTCTTCGAACTTAGCCTGAGTATTGTCATAATATACTTGCATACAAAATTTGGATGAAATCGGACAATTTTTTAAGCAGTTTGAGCACGGAAACCGATTAACCAATGAGAATTTAGTAACCTAATTAATATGCGTAAATAGGCGTAAATATGCACAATCGCATTGGCCTCCAAACGTAGCCCGAATCTTGTCGTCCTTGTGTAATTGCATACCAAATTTGAATGAAATCGGACAATTTTTAGAGCACGGAAACCAAAGCGCGACAGACGGACAGACGGACCGAGGGACGGACAGAGGGACATACCCAAATTAATATTCCCCCGATTTTCTTCGAAAGGCGGGGGACAAAAATACTAATAAGATTAAACATTTTTCTTTCTTAATTTGAAATATATATTAAGATGTTTTTCTTTATAAGATGTGCTCAGTCGATGTGATACCTTTTTTGGTCGTTTTGGGGTTTTTATGGCGGGAGTTAGGACTTTTCATTTTAATAAAAAAAATTGTGTTTTTGTTTTTGTGTTGTTGTTGTTGTTGTTGTTTTTTTTTTGTTTCTTGGCCTATGTTCACGTTTTACTTTGACCATGGACTTATTGTTTTCTAATTCATTTATTGGCAATTTATTTAGATCATTAAATAAAAAAAGGAAACGTTATTGCATGTTTGATTCAATATAGCATAATTTTATATTTGATTGTTTAAGCATTAAACTGTTATCAGTTGACATTTATGGTGCTTTATTCTGAACAGGCGTGCATACAAATTGAATAACTCGCGTTAGCAAGAGTTTATGCTTAAATTAACGACAAACAATTTCTATTGTTTATTTAGAGAAATTATATCATAAATGTATATATTTTAATTCATTCTACAAATAATACCACGTAACACAACAGAAATTACATGAATCTTAATTTGTAGCAATTGGTTATTCCAATGAAAAAGTATTTTAATGCAAGGCTTTTTTATATATAGAAATGGCACTACTTAGTACGCAATGCACGAATAACGACATTATCGTTATTATCGTGCTAAAATGACGCAACAAAACAAATTAAATATATACAAAATGTATGTAAAAAATGTATGCTGCAGAATATATGAATCAATTTATGATTGATTAGTTAATTAAAAGTGAAAAAGTGTGTACTGTTCTCAGTTATCAAGTTATCTAACCTTACTTGTATATAGAATAATAAATAAATATATCATGTTTACCTTCGTTTTGACACTCGGGAACTCCAATGCGTCAGCACGTTTATTAATCGTCTTAGTAATATTGACCTTAGACGCATGCGTACACTTGCTAGTATATTTATAATACTTGTTTAAGGTAACGCTAAAATTAAAATAAAACACATGTAATACATACCATAAATATAGTCTTAGCCAATACGTACTTTTATTTCTATTGATATGCATGTGGAAAAGCCATTCTATAATCTTAACAAATTATATATATATTTATAAATATTTATTAGTAGGTTAGGTCACCTATTTAACTATGAAATTGATCGCCGTTTTTTAATGCATTAGCTTTGAGTTATGTGTTTTATAATTAAGAAAAACCAATGTTTATACTTGGTTTTCTAGTTATGACATGGCTTTATTATGAAATTACAGTTAGAAATATGTCTATATTAGGAAAACCATCTTAAAATAACAAGCAAATTAAAGACATAATAATTTGAGGTAAACTTTAAGCATTTTTATACATATAAATAATTTTTAGGAGTTTATTGATGCGTAGTTGAATGGTGTGATTAAGCTGGAAACTTCCCACGTGATCCGCAGAGGTGGTGGCCTCAAATAACACATGTTTGAAAATATAACTTTGAACACTAAATAATGACTAAATAAAAACATAAATAAGGACATCCACGACAACTTATTCGCCTGAAGACTTGCTCCTTCTCAAAATGTAGACCTAGTGTCCGTACAAACGTTGATGGGACATACAATTAGGAAGAAACATATGCAAAGAAGAAACATATTCATACTTCAAATAAAGTTTCGAATAATTTTCCAAAATTTCAGAGTTTCGAACTACAACGAAGTCCTTAACAATTTATAAATAGTTTGTCGGTTTTTAGGAATGTATATAAAACAAGAAGAAATATGGTCAACAGAAATCGTGAAATTAAACCAAACAAAGAAATGTATAACATTAATAAAGCTCGTCTCATGTTGCTAGTTCATTCTCCTGGTGATTTCTTGATGAAGCTATTGTTTGTTTGTCAATAGACTTTGTTCTATTTATCCTACTTCTTGTTTCACACAATGTGTGTTTATTTCCTCTTCATACACAACATACGCTTGATTTCATAGTTTCAAATAAACAACATACTCAGAAGATAATTAATTTTACAAAGAAAAGACATGTAAAATTATCGGTAAAGAAGATAATAACACATATAGCAAATATAGAGGAAACAATTTAATAATGAAAATGCCAAATTAAAATTTACCGACTTTTGTTCATCGGCAGAATGAAGGTTATTCTTGAAGGTCTAATTAAACTGTTCATGAAGTATTTATATCATAACATCATGAAATTAAAAAAACACATATCCATAACAGACCAATGAATCGACAAATCATATTAAACAAAACTATTAACACGCAAAAGTCGCTTGTGTGGAAAATCTCTACTTCGAGATATGTGTATTAGTGCTAATAAATTAGTATCTTGACATATGAAACACATTTTAAAAATAATTTCGTCTAAAATTATTTGTGTGATCATTCTAGAAAGTTCTTATCTTAAGAACTGTATTAAAGAAACAGTTAAGTATTTCAAAAGAAAGGCAGGTTATATATAGTTATTGTAAAATCTAATTTGGGAAAACCAATAACATGTGACATCATTATTTATTTAGTGTGTATACTTAAACATTTAAATTGATAAACATAGTTCCCCAATTGACACCATCGCCTGATATTGTGAACAGGATATATGTTGTTGTTAACTTTTGTTGATAATATTTTCATATACAGGAACTTACTCTACGTGCAGCGAAAAATAAACTGCTTAGTGTGCAAATACTATTGTGAATAGAACAAACATCAAATAACAGGATATGTCTTTGCTATGTTTGTGCAATGTAGGCATACAGTAATAATCACACCAAAACAATATTATTCCAAGAACGATCATCAAATCAACAGATTGGCATAATATATGTTGTAGTCGTGAGAACAAACAATGATTGTTCCAAGTGAAATAAACACAAAAAAACGATTGACGTAACATATTTTACAGTCGTGAGAATAATACATAATGCAAATACAGACAATGTTATGTTTAAATACTTCAGGAATAGGAATATCATTCCTTACTATTAATTCAAAGGTACGTTTTTCTTTTAATATCTCTTAATATCCAGAAGTAGATTTATTTAATAAAGATATTTATTTGTAACATCTGTGTGTATATGACCTGTACTTCATACATGTATGCTTAGGGACCAAAGAAATAACTCTATCAACCTGTTTTTAAAAGAATTCGTTATCAAAAGTTATTTATTAAAACTTTCAATGCATCAGTGAACAATATTAACCGAAATTACTGAATCGCCCTTTTATATTTG
Organism: Pododesmus macrochisma; assembly: GCA_032359645.1. Taxonomy (NCBI): domain Eukaryota; kingdom Metazoa; phylum Mollusca; class Bivalvia; order Pectinida; family Anomiidae; genus Pododesmus; species Pododesmus macrochisma. The sequence continues at coordinate 3,208 of JAUMGZ010180146.1, read as the reverse complement.
TTATGCCTTTGAAGTTTGAAATTACAATGATATCTTCAAACAGAACTTAAACTTCAAAAAGTAATATAATATTTATTGATGATCCCATACGATGCAATATATCCCCATACATGGATCAACTTTTTACCACAAAGTCACATCAAAGCTAAATTATTACAAATATTTGTTTATATTTAATGTTAAAACGATCACCCTCGTAAATGAAATATATAAAGTTAAAACAAAAAAGTAAAACTATATCTTCTTCAGTTCATGTTAACAACATTTAAAAGAAATTCATAAAGGTATACTCGCATTAGAAAACACCTCTACAGTTAAGGAAGAATGGCATCCAACGATTATGGAAAATGCAACCAACGAGCATTGAAACATAGTAAATAGTTCACAAAAATATTCTTGATAAACTACCACTTGGATTAACAATAACGTTACTCTGTATGGCGTAGTTGAGTGTGACGATCCATAACACATGCTCTGCCTAAACTGACACCGATACTTTTATTAAGAACCGATCCTATTTTTAGCATGTTTCTCGAATGGGGAAAACCTAAACTAAGGTGTACGGCTAAATCTTTAAACATTTATCTTCATTAATGATTTTTATTTATTTAATTCATTTGCGTAAATCGTTCATTCATCACGATTCACGTGTTTATAATCAATTAAAATAAGATCTACATGATGAGTATGTTTTATGAATGTTTTGTTTTCATTTTTGTAAACTTATTTTCGTATACGAAACCAACAACACCGTATCTATGGGCAACTGAGTGGTGACTCCATTATGGTAGCCGTTATATACAATCTATGGAAACAGTTAAAAGAACGTGGCTTTTTAATAGCAAAAAACAATGGTTTTGATGTATATATATTCTGATTTTCTAAAGGTGAGTATAAAATTTGAATTTGTGTTCATTATACAATAATGGACGACCTTTTTCATATGAATATTCTTGGATATTAACGGTACATTTAAAATGTGAAGAATATTTGTATCTATGCACGCGATAACAACTCTTTCTCACACAATTTGTGTGATTCTACTTCAAGGATATGTGTTTATTCAGTTTTAACTTTTATATATATACCTAGGTCATATCATTAGACTGTAACATTATACGACGGTCATGGCCCCTGTTTCCATTTTCATAATTTTGCAATGTTTAAAATGCGATGTCTTTAACCTGGGAGGAATACGTTTCCTCCCAGCTTTAACATAAAACATTATGTGGAACCTCAAAAAAACAAAATTCTACAGTATAGTAGTTATCAACAGAAAAATAGGATAAACCTCAAGGGTTTTGCTGCCCAAGTGGTCAAAGGTTTATCTAAGAATTTGAATAACAAACCTTAGCAAAACAAAAATTCAACCTGAAATATGCGTCCGATAAATATGGTTATTTATAAGAGTAGTAAACTCGAAAAACCAAGACGATACTCTAAAGCCGTAAGTCCATGGACATTGGCAAACATAAGGAAAACGTTGGGCGCACACAGAAAAATTTACCAAATGTACATTTATTAACTATAAATGGAAACAGCACGAACTTCTATTAAAAAACTAGGAAGCGAAACCAAGTGCTCGCGATATGGTTAGCGTTTCCTGCTACACATATGTGACCCACCGCGATGCAATGCTTCCGGTGTATGGTAAGCCTTCCCACTGTTTAAAAGAAGCATGTGTCACCATAATAATAAGTCACAGTTATGGTGACGAAAGAGCAAAGGAGAAAAAACCATTAACAGGAGAGGAATAGAAGTAGCAACATTATCATGAAAGCAGAGCGGTAAAGATAGGACGAAGAGGAGTACCCCCAGTCACTCTACTTGTTAAAGAGGAAACAGCCAATACTTTGTGCAAGACACCCCCACGCCAAACTCCAGATCTGGCTTCGAAGCAGCCGTCATTAATGGACGCTATAGAGAAATTGAATTTAGAATAGACAATACCTCGGCAAATCAAGGCTAAAGAGTCAAGGAATGGGGGAGTGGGAAATTCACGATGGTAATATTGGAAAAAACTACTCCCCATTAAGCGATGTTTTTAGAGAAGACGGACGTTTAGAACGCGAAATTAACATGAATTGAATTATTTACACCCGTCTTCAATAATTAAACCTATCTTTAATTATTATGAAATAGAATTAATTTAAGTTTGGTTCTGTTCAATTTCAAAATTTTAAAAAGTAGACAGGTATGATTTCACTTATGTTCAATTGCATTCTACCCATCTTGTATTGCAATGAACTTATCTCCTCTTTAATTGTACCTATTTTCAATTGGTTTGAATGCATTATACCTATCTTCAATTAAAATGTACATATCTTCAATTGAATTGAACCCTTCTCCAATTTTATTTCAACTATAAATAATTATAAAACCTTTTCTTCAATTATTTTATATATGTTAGTTTGGCGTATTTACTACCAAATTAACATGTATTCAGTTATTTATACATTAAATTGTAATTACCTTCAATTTTCCATTTAATTTTTACCTATCCCAAATCGGCTCAATTGCGTCCTATCTATCTTCAATTGAATTGTATACCTATCTTCAATTTTATTTAATCCATCTCCAATTTTATTTCACCTATCTTCAAATGAATTGTACGTATTTTTATGCAAATGCTGGATAAGTTATATTGCAGTGCATCTATCTTCAATTTAATTGAGCATATCTCCAATTCAATTGAACCTATTGTCAATTATTTTACATATGAAAATTTGGCGTATGGAATGCCAAATTAACATATATTGAATTATTGACACACACTTTCAGACAATTGAAATTATTTTCATTCGGTTCAATTATATTACACCTATCCGCAATCCCCTATCTTTCAATTCAACTTATCTTCCATTATTTTAATATTTGTTAATATATGTTTACAGAGATGAAGTTTTGTCACTAAGAATAAACATTTTGGTTATTACGTGAACGTGATATATCCTCCGGAACTTGAGATAAAAGACACCTTGACACCGACTTTTCCGCCTCATACTTAGACCTCCTACTAAAAATCGACACGAATTCTACCTTTCCCACTAAACTTTGTGACAAACGTGACTACTTCCCATTCTTAGACAGCAACATACCCTCCTCACCTGCTTGTGAAGTTTATGTGTCACAATTCGTTATTCAAGAGCGTGTTCTCACTACCAAGACTTTGTCACCAGAGGATTGCTGTTGACATCCAAGCTTTTGA
>JAUMGZ010180135.1:0-14094 GCA_032359645.1 Pododesmus macrochisma | reverse complement strand
GGGTAACCTACTTCTGTTTTTTTGCACTCGACTCTACCAAAACACCAAACAAAACCACCAACTATGACTTTACTTACTGAGGATTGTGTCTCATTATTGGAAAACTTTTTAGAGGTGAGCGGTTCCTTAAGGACATGCAGTATTTTTATTAAACAGAAAAACAAACTGCCACACATTATAAAAAACGAGTCAAATGAGGACTGTTACAAAAGACTGAACAGATAAAATAATAGGTATGCAAGCGTATTCTAATTAACAACATTAACTGGCATTTACAAATATATACTAAAAAAATTAAAATCTAATCAGACCGCTATGTCTGTTCTTACTGTTTCAGACATTTAAGAATTTCATAATTTGGCGAATGACAATATCAGCGAAAACTATTTTTCGTTTATCAAATTATCTATATCAACTAAAATTTACACACATCCTGCTAGTAGGAAGTTGAGTATATTATAGTCTTACTATCTCTTATTTGGGGTTTTGGGACTGTTCTGCCACTTATATGTGTTTTGTGATCTGTACGTACAGCTTGCAAAACTTGTTATTTGGGTCAGTTTTTCCCTTATACTTTCTACCACCCCGACTATATTTTTAGGTATAATATTGAGTGCAAAGTATCCTTAATAGATGTAACTGAGTTAAGCGACAATATCCTAAGTACGAGAGATTTTTTCAAAAGAGAATCTGACTGTGGTGTGACATTTACAAGCACACACGTGTTTTATCTTTAAGTCTAAAACCATAAGATGATATGTATGCGCTTGGTATGCCCAGGTCTCCATAATTAGTGTCATTTTACAAAAGTAATAGAACATCTAAGTGGCTGACAGCTAGACCAAAAACGATGTTGAAATGTTAATCTGTACACCGAGTTTGAAAGATGGAAAACTAAAAGTGTTTGATAACAATTTTTTGTAAAATATTCCGAGTAAAACATTAAAAAGGACAAACACACAGACAATTTGATAACATTAATAATGCAAAAAATGCAAAAAATGCAACCTGAATCATGCCTCCGATAAATGTGATATTTATAAGAGGAAGGAACCAAAACTATAAACTCAAACTGAATTAGACCAGCGCATCTTTAACAGGATAAACTAGGACTGTACACGTAAAGTTAAATAAAATATCCGATAACATATGTAATTATGTAATGCTAGTGCGTGGTAAACACACAGGACAGTGAATTGTAACTGCTAAGGTTCTTCTCGGTAGCTTTATACATTGGCACTCACAAAAGAGAATACGTTTTGAAATTGAAGATGTGTATTATTTCTATTGACTTTTATATTTTCTCAGTTTGTTATGTGCTATGCTTTCTCGATTGGTGTTATTTTAAGATAAATCATATTTGTTGTGATCTGCATTTTAAAAAATGTAAATATGTTCCATGTGGGATGAACGTTTGCTTACGGCGGATTAACAGTTGGACAGGACATTTATGCTTTGATTCGAAAAACACACGTGAAAGAAGTGTAAATTTGAGAATTCTGGGTTTTTTTGCCGAAAATCAAGCAGACTTTAACCTCATTTTGTTCCATTTTGCATTACAATAGGTTTGTTATTATAGTTTAAACTACATATTTCCAAAAATATGGACATTTTTAGCACTTCTGTTAAACATGCATGTTTATCATTGAATGTATTTGTGATATAGCAACTTCGATTTTATGATATTATTAAATCTATTTTGTGATATCATAATATAAATCACAAATTGGTGATATCACTAAATCAATTTTATGATATTATTAAATATTTTGTGATATCAAAGATTGTTTTGTGATTTCATAAAATGTAGCTTATGATATCATTAGATATACATTGCGATATTACTAATTCCATATATGATATCATCAAATCATACTATTTCATGACAACATGATTTAATTTGAATGTTTATGTTTAATCATGCATTAAAATTATTGATAAGATTAAATTACCTGATTTAATGATATCATGAATTCGAATTAACGATATAATGTATAGAATGAATAAATAATATCATAAATTCATTTAATAATATCATAAATTGGAATTCATGATATCATAAAATAGTATGCTAATGTTTTCTGTGTGCGTCCAACGTTTTCCTTGTGTCGCTAATGTCCATGGAGTTACGGTTTGAAAATACTGTCCCGGTTTTTCGAATTTACTACTCAAATGATATTTAAATATTAAATTAATCATATCATAAAATCAAACGAATTATATAATTGAATAGCCTGGTTAAATGATATCAATAATTCAAATTCGTGAGATCATTAATTCATATAATGATAACATAAAGTAGTATGATTTAATGATACCATAAATTCGAATTTATTGCATTACAAATTTATAAATGACGTCATGAAATCGATTTAATTAAATAATATTTTTGTGAATAAATACAAAATTGGCGCCTCATACGCCTGTAAATTATGATGTGAAAAATGAACTTGAATCATGCATTGCTGTCTATCAGCAACACTGGTAAGCACACCACTGTAACACGTTATTAATTTGTCTGATTATTCATCATTTACCAGTGAAGCTCACCGGCTCAAACACCTTGTTTTCTTTGTTATCAACAATGCTAGTGAAACAAACCGGTGAACACGAGTTATACTCGCCACCAATGAAAATGCACCACTCCTACACCAAATATAATATTAATTTAGAATAAAATAAATGCTAAAGATTCAGTTAAAACAAACTGAATTTCATGCTTGTTTTCATAGAAGCAAAACAGTTCTGAAGTCACTAAGGTAACATTATAAACTCAAAGACCTTAATATCGGGTATGTACGCCGTTAGCATGTAGTGTAGTCTGACATTGGCACCGAATGCTGCTTATCAGCCGCCGAACCAGGTTTTAGGGTATGATATTCCATTTATCAATAATGGTTTTGGAGAGTAGATAACGGATAAGATAACGTTGTTTACAGTCTTACATACGTCGTCCTATTTGACGTGCGTTCAATAAGACTCAGATCGGGTGAAAAATCAAGTCATGGCAAGACGTCAATAGTGTTATGGGCAGGATACTCAGATGTGTATCTAGCAGAATGAAGACGCGCATTATCTTGATGAAATCACGTAACATAGACATTATTTTGTAGGAATGATATTTAAGTCGGTTCCAATATCTCACAAATGTACCGACAAACATCTATGGATGCCACTTTGACGTAGACGACGTTGTGCGGTTGAACCACGCATGCTTGTATTGCGACGTCTCTTTGTCTCCTGAACCATCAACACAGACGTTTTGAAACGATTTTGCTTAACGAGTCATGACAATATGGCGATCTTGTTGACGTGACGTCACTCTCTCGCGTCCAGGAAGTTGTCGATCACGAACTGAACAAGTCGTATTGTGCCGCAGAATAAATTGCATATTTGTCGTAAGTTCCCAGCCAGAACGTCTCGCAGCTTCACGATGCGACATTCAAACCTCCCTCATACCGAGCGTTCGGTGACAATTCAGTGCCATTAAGTCCAAAACTTGAAATGTTTGAATGATCTTTGATGTGTCTCAAGTTTGACTTTAAAAGCGTTTCCGAAATGACTGGTTTTAAACTTACTCATCTGCGATTGTTCATATTTGGCACTTTTTGTACGTTCTTTAAGTTACATTTAATGAAGCGTCCAATTCGTGAAAACTGACAACACGAATTGGACGACATGTAGAAAATTAAGGAAATATTATAGTTTAATATAAAACATTCAAATATTGCAGAAACGCCAAAACTCGCACCAATTCTGCAACAATTGCATATTAAGTTCCAACCATTTTCATTTCATAAAGAAAAACATGTTGCTTATAATGAGTTGATATAATGCCATATTTATAGCTGAAATGTAACAACTGTATCCATTATTGTCAAATAATGTTCCATGAAGAAAGTTATATAGTCGAAGACCGTACCCGTCATTTTAGCACCAATTGAAGGCCACACAACGAGCAACAATCGATTAGACGGACGACGAATATTGTTGGCCAATATTCATACCATTCATAGGACTTTTAACACTAAATTAGAGCTATAAAAATGAAATCTAAAAAGAGTTTAAGACAATTCTTAACACACAACCCATGTATATAAAAAGATAACTTCACTTTGATGGGAACGATACGATGTGGGCATATAAGTTACATGTCGAAAATTATACATAATTAATGAGGAGCAATCAATTGCTTTCAAACAAAGGCATTTCCTCATCATTTCTTCAATTAAAATTCAAAACATCAACAACATTCATTGGTTGAAGATTGTTTTGCCTATTCGAAGTCGGCAATTCCCGGTCGACGACTAAAGAAGAAATAGGATCAAACAAACAATAGCCTCATCAAAAAGTCACTACAAGAACTAACCAGTCAAATGAGACTGTTTTTTGTTTGGGCATCAACATTTACGTCAAACCAACCAAATGGGTGCGATGACCTCTCCCTTGACCCGAAGCCAAGCTCCAAATCAACCGTCATCAACGGACTCGGAGGGGAAAATGAATTTAAAATAGACAAGACCTCGATAAATCAAAGCTCTGAAGCAAAGGAGGAGTGAAGGGAAATCACGATGTTAATGAAGGACAAAAAACACACTCCAACAATACTATAAAAAGTAGTATTGCCAACATTTTAGGTATGCGCGCAGTCAATGGGCCTCTTGTTTGTTAAAAATTTTCTTAATTATAATAAGTTTTAACCTTGTATCTAAACGCTTCAAAACGCGTCTTTCCTAAAAGTTACGTCAGTATATATACTGCTTGAGCAAAACAATTAACACATTGATAATATTATCAGCTAATGGGTCTCCAAGAATTATACTGGATATAGTAAAATTTGAGGAATATGATGTGTGCTCATTGACCCATTGCTGAAAACTTTGTAACAGTACAGAAATGACTGTGCAATTGTAAAAAAACATGCTCAAGTATTTCTTCCTCAGCATTGCAGAAACTGCAATTTGGAGAATCTTTTAATTTGATTTTGAGCAGAAAATATTTTGTTGGCAATATTCTATGAACTATGCTAAAATGAGACAATCGCATTTGTGTGCCCTTTGTTACCTTGAACATAAGTCTATTTACTTTTTCCCACCAAGAAAATTCTCTATTCATGCCAAATGAATTTTGCCATCTGGAGATACTTTTTTGTTGAACAAATTGAAAATCTACAAAATCTTTGTATATATTCTTAACACCTTTGTGATCAGAAAGAATAACAACAAGATATTTTGGATAGAGCAAAAATTCATTTGGTAATTTAAGTTCTGAAAGTTCCGGCCAAGATTTAAAAATACATCTTTAAAGATCTTCAAAAATGGTAAAAGGTGGATTGAATAAATAAAAATCACAAAATTCTTCATAAGAACAAAAATTCCCAATCTCGACATTAAATCATAAATGTTCGAAACACTATTTGTTAACCATTAATCTTTATTTTGCTATTGTACCAGAGAGGTTCTGAAAAGATATCTGTATTTTTTACCTCCACTTTATTTTTTTTTTGAAAAGAGCCAAAGTCTCAAAAACTTCTCTCCAAAACGGGCTCAATATCCTTGCACATTGACGAATGTAAATTCATGGATAAACTTAATAATGATTGAATGTATAAAAATATTTGTAATATTGTCTTTATATAAATAAAACGGGCCTAGAAATCTATATTTCATATTGTTATAAAACACTTAATGTATCAACTTAAAAATCATTAAATGTATATTTATTCATGTTATTACTGTGTTTTGAATAAAATTGAATTTAAAATGTCTGCAAACAAATATATATATATATGAATGTTTTGTTGGTATTGAAATTAAAAAAATATAAAATTAATTGTTGATTTTCAAGAAATAATTTTCTTATTGTGTTGCCATTATTGAAAGAACAGATGGCATTATTTGTGCACCAACTCCATCTAAACCAAACTTAGTAACGTATTATTAAAAGGCACCTGTCTTTGCACAGGGAATAATGGTTTTTAGTCCATCTGAACCGAAGGTCCAAAGTTGACTTTTTTCATACTAATCCTGCCCGTCGTCGTTAACTTTTAACATTTTTGACTTCTTCTCCTAAACCCTAGACCAATTTTATCCAAGTTTGGTAGGAAGTATCCCTAGGATAGGAGATTTAGATTTGATCAAATAAAGGGTCTGTGCCCCCAGGGGGCACCACTAGGGGCTAAAAGGTGGAAAATGTGTTAAAACTTCAAAAATCTTCTTCTATTGAACAAGAAGGTCTAGAGCTTAATATTTTGTTATGTAGCAACTTTAGGGCATAGAGAACCAAGTTTGTTCAAGGCGTAACCCTGGGGTCAAAATAGATTACGCGTTTTTGGGTCAAAGGTCAACACTCTGGCATATATGTTAACTTTTCAAATTTTGACTTCTTGTCCAAAATTACTGGTCCAATTGAACCCAAACTAGGTAAATGTCATCCCTTGGGAAAGGGGTTTCAGATTTGTTCAAATGATGGGGCTCAACCCCCAGGGGGCGCCACTTTTGGGTCAAAAAGGGGGACAATTTGACAAAATTTTAAAAATCTTCTTCTAATAATCTAGAAGGCGTAGAGCTTAATGCTTTGTTACGTAGAAAGTTAAGGGCATGGTGGACCAAGTTTGTTCAAGGCGTGACCCTGGGGTCAAAAATAGTTTATGTTTTTTGTGTGTAAAATTTCAACACTATATATATATATATAGCAAATATGTTAACTTTTCACATTTTCATCTTCTTGTCCTCAACCCTACGGTCGAATTTCATCCAAATTTGATAGGAAGTACCCATAGGGAAAGGGGATTCAGATTTGTTCAAATGATGGGCTTGGCCCTCAGGGGACGCCACTTTGGGGTTCAAAAGGGGAAACATTTGACAAAATTTTAAAAATCTTATTCTAATAAACTAGAAGACCTAGGGCTTAATGCTTTGGTTTAAAGTAACTTGAGGGCATGGAGAACCAACGTTGTTAAAGGCATAACCTTACGGTTGAAAGTTTTCAAATGCCAAATCCAGATGGACGTTAAGGCCCCATGGGCTTCTTTTTTCACTCATTTTAGTATTCTGTTGTGTTTTTGATTGAATAAGTAGTTTAATTTCAACTATATTTGGCATGATAACAAAACAAGCAATACTAGTTCCAATTATGTTCCAAATCGCTTTTATTTACAGGATACAAAAGTAATTGAACATGTTTCAACACCATAAACGAACATTTCCGTATAGGCAATACGTATCGTATATCGTTTTAACATATCACAATACGTATCGTATCATTTTGACCCTTCCAATACCAAGCCCTACTTGTCTATCAGGCATTAACTTTTCACATTTTTAACTTCTCTTGCAAATTTGCAAAACCAGTTTCAACTTAACTTGTTCAAATGAAAGGGTTTGGCCTCTTGTAGCGCTACTAGGGGACACAAAGGGGAAAACTGACAATTTCAAAAATCTCCTAATAAACTAGTAGTAAAAGAACTTAATGCTTGCATATGTAGTAACCTTGGGATATGGAAAACTATTTGTGTTCAAGGCCTTACCAATGGTTCTAAAATAGGTAATGTGTTTTGGGGTCAAAGTTTAAAATTACACTACTGGAGTATATGTATACACATGTTAACTATTACCATATTCATCTTTTGCAAAACCACTCTACCAGTTTCAACTAAACTAATGCCCCAGTCATAGTGTTACGTTTTTGCCGTTTTAGCTACACTTTGAAACGTGGCAGAACGTGAGCAAACATGAAACAACGAGGCACATTGTGGCGACAACGAAGCCACAGCGTGGCAGCAGCAAGGCATAACCCGGCCGAAATTTGTACATCATTGGGTCAGAAGCAGGGCACAACGGCGTGTCCTAAATGTGACACTATGACTGATGCATTATGTACACTTACTAATTATTATGTTCTCAAAAGTAAATGTTAATCACATAACATAAAGAATAATTATCTATATTGAATATTAACATTGTTCTTTGTTCTGTTTAATTTTCCCTATTTCACTTTCACGGTGCTCACTTTTTATGACGTATTATGCATCATTGCTTTTAGAGAGAACCCCCATATTGTGTTCCTACAAGAAGTGGTACCCAGTACTTACAAGACATTGGAGGAGCAATGTCCTACCTTTCAGATTGTACCAGGCTCACAACCTGGTTCCTTTGGTGGACACGATTATTTTACCAGTATAATGTTGAAGCTGGACGTAGTAACAAGAGAAGAACATGAAGTCATTCCCTTTAAAAACAGTGTAATGATGAGGAACATGCTCATTGTCAAGGTATGTGCAAATGTTAAATTTGTTGTTAATAAATAAAGAATGACGTTTAATAATTAATTTTAGTACAAAAGTTTTATTAAAGTAGCAGTAAAAAATAACATTAATACAAAGAGTAAAATTATAAGCAGATAGTTTCATCAAGAACTTGGTCTAATAGGATTAATTACAGTAAGTGTTAACACACACACACACACACACACACACACACACACACACACACACTGTTTATACATATGTATATAGAGAGGAAATATTGGTACTGTTTTTTATACGCCAGTCGAATTTGACGGGATTAGCTATGGTATAGCGATTGTGTCTGTCCGTCAGCAATAGGTGTTTGATCTATTGCATGTCAACCAGCCATTGCACACCTTTAATATTTAACAATCATTCCTTGGGACCCAAGGGTATGGCGTTTAACTGAATGATACCGGTCGGCTTAACAGTAACAGAGTTATTTGCCCTCTGGGGTCGGTATCCTAGAGGTTAAAGTTTTGGTGCACGTATTGAAATAACAGAATGTTAGTGTTATAGTAAATAAATTAGATACTATTTTACGCTGAAACTGTTTTATCGTATATATGGACAATCAACAAGAGGGATAAACTGTTAATTTAAGGATTGCACAGGGTTAAAGGGCCTGCTTGGACTGGGTTAAAGTTTTAGTGCAAGTATTGAAAAATGGAAGTTGTATTTTTTTTAAGGTGAACAAGTTTGATATTTTTCTTCATCTGAAACTATTTTAATATGTATGAACAAATATAAGCAATTATATACACTGTAGTGTAGATATAGAAAAGATTCAAAGGGCCTGTTTGGACTTGGATAAAGTTTTGGTGCAAGTAATTAATATAACACAATTTTAGTTACACTATTTTAGTATTACAGAACATACATAAGTTTACTTTTAATGCTGAAAGTGTTTTATAGTGTATATGGATAAGCAAAAAGAGGGATATAATATACTGTTTATTTAAGTATTACAAAGGCCTAAAGGGCCTCCTTTAATTTGTATAAAGTTTTTGTGCAAGTATTGAAAACTTGAAGTTGTAATATGAAAGTGAACAAATATGATATTTTTCTTCATTTTAAATTATTTTGATATGTATAGAAAACCACAAGCAAACAAGTAGGTTGTAATGTAGGCATAGCAAAGGCCCTAAAGGGCCGGTTTGGACTTCGTTAAAGATTTGCTGCAAATATTGTGTAATGCTTCTATATACAAGGCAATAATTGGTCTAAAAAACAAGAAGAAATAGGATCAACAGAACAAACGCTATTGACAAACAAACAATAGCTTCATCAAAAAGTCACCACAAAAAATAACCAGCCAAATGCGACTGTATATGTTTGGGGGGGGGGGGGGTATTAAAACTTACGTCCAACCAACCAAATAGGTGAAAGAAGTTTAATATTTTTGTAAAGAGCTTTTTGTGTATTTCTTTCTAGCACAATGTATTAGTATTACAGTGCATAAATAAGATATTTTTCTTTATCTGTAACAGGTTGTAACAAGGACTTTTAATTTTTATCTGTTTCAGTGTAAAGTTAAAGGAGAAAAATTTACCGTAATTACATCTCATCTAGAAAGTACCAAAAAGTATGCCAAAGAGCGAATATATCAACTAAGAGATGCTTTTAGGGCAATGCAGAAAATAGAGACTGACAGGACAGTTATATTTGGAGGAGATCTTAATCTTAGAGAAAAAGAGGTACACTATATTCCATTTATTTGCAAACTTCAAAGTGATTAAGCATATAGCAGAGGTCTGTGCTAATTCATCTAAACCTGCCTAAAAAATTCTGCACCAAAGGCTCCCTAAAATGAAAAATTCATGACTCGTTTTATAAATCTCTTACGAAATTAAATGAATTTCAGATCCTCTATATACAATCTAGATGTAAGGTATTCTTTCCCTGTTAGTGTATCCAGGTGGAGATTACTGTCTATTGTTCAGTTTGTGTTGTGTACAAATGGTATATCTAAGGTCAAGGTCACTGATAATATAAATCGATATGTGTGCTTGAACTTGTTTCGTACGATACTTTTAAGTAAACTGATTTTACAAAGGAAACAAAATGTATTCAAGAGTCGGTTATCAAACATTCTTTCCATCCCCACTATTCAAACATTTTAAATATCACTTGAGCAAGTTCCCCCATGATATCTAGCTCTCTTTTTATATTGCGTCTGCTATAAAAAGGACTTGGATTTGCGATTTCAATTTTGTCTGAAAAGAGCAGTATTAGACTTAAAAGTTTTAAACATATGGACCATCAGTTACTATAGAAGATATGAAATCTGTTAATGTAGTCAAGTCCTTAATAATTTCAAATGGGTTCTTATTTCAGCTCCACAATTTAGCAGGCCCACCCAAGGGAATAGTTGATGTTTGGGAGGCTTCAGGACAGAGACCAGAGGCAGCCTATACATGGGACATGTCAAGAAATGATAACCTGACTTTTCCTGGAGCATTTAAAGCCAAGTTACGATTTGACAGACTATATATTCGACATCCTATAAACCCAGTAGCAGAACCTGTGTATACAGAACTTATTGGACTTGAAAGAGTGAAGAGTTGTGGGAAATTTCCAAGTGATCATTGGGGAATATTGACTCACTATAATATATTGTCCAAAGTTACGCAAGCAATGAAAAAGGTGCCCAAATAAGCATATATATAAGGTATCTTATGCTGGTTAATATTTTTTGAAGAATGAGACACTATTGAAGCTATTTAATCAGAGGAGACATTTCAGCTTATGTTATTCAAGTTATAGATTTACAAAATTCTAATGTTGAGAGAAAAGGAGCAGATTCAGCTTCTAGTTCATTTGAGCAATGTCAGGGTAGACTTATGATTGACGATTTGTGTAACATTGTTCATTGTTAACTCTTTCACATTCAACTAGTCATACAATGATGGGCCAGTTTCTTTCTTTTAAATTTGGCATAAATAAACACTTCGACGTTACAGTGATGTATGTTTTATTAGTTGAAATTTTTGTAAAAAGAAAAGATAAAGGTTAAAGTCCTGAGTCGACGGACACTGGACACATGCTTTGCACATATTCCACGGATTCAAATACAAATAAAATACTTTTTCTATAACCTCATTGTTAAAGCATGATTTTCATTCTTCCAAATTAAAATTGCGTGAATAAAAAAAGGATTTATCACAAATGTTCTACCCCTTAATTTTCAAGTGTATGATTAAATCATTTGAGCTTGACCTCCAATATTGCGGATTGTGACGCAAAGTGCAATCCCTCTTATACGTGCATTTTGGTCACAGGTCACTTACGGTATATACCACATATCTATATTACAATATATGTGACAGTTGCACGTTGTGATACTATCACATTTGCCACGTCACTTCGGTAAAACAGTAACACAGGCAACACAATAATATGTTACACAATGACAATAATAATTGACACTAGTGGAACCAAAAACGTACCCACCTTGTCCCACATTTATACAGCTTGGTCACTCAAAATGGAATTGAACTTCACGTACATGTCGGTCGTGTTGCGTCCCTTCAATGTTTCAATGAAGATGCGGGGAATCATGTCAACAGTTTTTAGTCCATCTGGACCAAAAGTCCAAAGTGGACTTTCTCATACAAATCCTGTCCGTCGTCCGTTGTCTTCGTCGTCCGTCGTCGTCTTTGTTAACTTTTCACGTTCTTCTCCCAAACCACAAGACCAATTTCATCATAAAATAAAGAAAAAGTAAATGATGAAACTGGTTGTCTGAAACAAGTTGATTGACAGTTAATTTCAAGACAACATGTAGAAATGATGCATGCTTATCTCCTGTACATTCTGAATTTTTCCAGGTATTTGAAGATAAGAATTTGCGTGTGGATGTAGCAGAAGGTAGACGAGATAATAACCAAGGAAGAGGCGGATTTAGAGGTCAAGGTTGTGGGGGAAACGGTGGTAAATAAGTGTTTGTATAATCTGATTAATGTTTGTCTGCGCTAAACAAAGAGCCAATATTACAATGCACCGAAAATAACCCTGTATACTGTATCCCTATAAAACTAAGTTAGAAAAAAGAATGCTCTCTACTCTAAACTTGCAGGAGAGAAAATGTTTGATTTGTATTGAAAGAAATTTAAAATAAATGTAATTGTATTTTATATTTTCAGAACCGGCAGCAGCTCGGCCAAAATTAAAACTTAAACCAAGAAGTGTTAAAGAGCCAGTGGGAGCTCCTGCACCAGCTGGTTGCAATTCTAACAAATTTGGTACGGGGAAACCCCGCGATGAGGCACTTGTGGAAAAAAAAAACTACGAGTGAAAGTAGTAGTTAGTTTGTATGTAAAATGTACATAGCACAAATACTTAATAAGGTGAGTAATTGTCTTAATCAGATTTGTCAAATGTTTTATCTTTAATATATAATATTAAGTTTATGAAAGTCTCCTCTATCTATCAGTATCAAAACTTTTTCTCAGAATAAACAAATTTGGGTAATTCACCAATGATTGTTGTCGAAAGGAAACTTTAAAAAAAAGCTTTGAAATATTTCAATTTACAAAAGTGATAACTTAACAATGTTCTTAAATTTTAAGTGCTTAAGCTTAAGACGTCTTACCGTTTATTTATCTTCTGTAATCAACTGTTGGTTTGTGTAGCTAATCATTACTACCGGCTGAATAAGTACATTAGATCAAAACCGCTACAACTATGGAGACTGACAACTAGTCATACTTGGTGTAACTCCACCATAGAGTTTCATCCTGATGATTGTGTTTGTCATTCTGCACTAAAATTTTCTTGTCTGCTCATTAACTTATTAGTATTTATGATAAAATGTCGTCTAAGTTTGTCTGTGTTAAAAGACCTCAACCTTTGATGAGTTGACTACTAAAATAAGTAGTGTATAATTTGACTTGTTGTTTTGACAGTTTTTACCCATTGAGTTTCCTACCAACTGTATAGATTATTGGCTAAATTTGATGACTCCTTAGTGCTACCAGAATTTGTCCAAGTTAACTGTGTTGTTTTCCATCCTGAGCTAAAAACCTTAAGAGATTAAAATATTGAATAATACTGAACCATTGTAACAATTAACAGCTCTTGAAATTTGCAAATTTTCACTTTAAGTATATCAATGACTTCCCTTGTTCCGGACTTTACAGTTGTGAATTCAGATTAACATTATATTCCAAGTGGCCCCTTGTATTATATGTGACAACAAGACTTAATGAAGTAGATTATCTTTAAAAATAAATGTTGTTTGTTGGAACTTAATTTATATATGACCTTATTTCAGATGCTGTCATTTTTGAAAGTTTTCCCAATGTCTCATTTTCAAGGAATTCTTACCAATAGTGAAACATAATTGGTTTATTATTGGAATATTTTATCACAATAGTATTATTAATTGTTGGTTAATCATATGTCCATGTTATTAATACCATAGATTATTTAATTGGCATGTGATCAACTAGAGTAGATTGTCATGTGATCAACTGGAGTAGATTGTCGTGTGATCAACGGAGTAGATTGTCATGTGATCAACTGGAGTCGTGTCATGTAATCAACTGGAGTAGATCGTCATGTGATCAATCGGAGTAGATTGTCATGTGACCAATTGGACTTTATTGGCATGTGATCAACTGGACTAAGTGTTTGGATCAATCAGTCTGTAGTAAATTATAATCTGGTATCATATATTTAAGTCTACAACTAATGGAAGAACTTGTATTATAATTTTTGAGTTATAATTCCTCATACATACTGTGACTGCTTATAATTAAATGTTTTCATAAATTATTTGCTGTATTAATAATATTAGATCTAAT
>JAUMGZ010180124.1:0-14097 GCA_032359645.1 Pododesmus macrochisma | reverse complement strand
ACGTGTACGTGTTCACAAATAATATTCGACCTGTATACCTTCGTTAAATTAATCGATGTTCTAATTCACTTCGTTCATCCGAACATAAAACATTAAAAAAATAAACACAACTCTTATATATGGTGACACTACCTGTCTGGGTTTTTTTCTGATTTAAAGTGTAAGTGTTGGCTTTCGACCGCGATTCGTTAGTGTTGTTGTAGGACATTTTTTTTATGAAGTGAGCGTACCCATGCTCTGTAAAGCTAGTTATTAAGTTCACTACAGGGTCATCGGAATAAGGGGCATGACTATTCACCATTTATTACCTTCCAGTCAAAAATGCGATAAATGGACAAAATAACATTTTACTCTCATATTTCTACCCTTTGAAGGTTGGCAAAGCAGTAGTACACTTTCTCATGAGAAAGTAATTATTAATTACTTGTGTTTCATGTTAACTATAATAACCAGTAGATTTCTAGAGTAAGTCTTGTTATCTTCTGTGTGGACTTCTTGTCAGTGTTGACTTCTTGTCAGTGTTAAACATTTTAAGGATAGCACAAGGACTGGTTGACTTGGTGTCATATGGATGTGACAGAGGTTGCTATAATGTAAGTAAGACTGCAGTGTGATATTTTGAAGAGACCACACTATACAGGTGGGTCAGGGCTGCACTGTTACAATTTGTAAACTTTATAAAACTTGGGTGAAAATGATCAGAGGATTTCAACTTGGACCACAAAATTTGAATAATGTGATCATCATTTAAATGTGAGATCTTTCCTATTGCCATGCAGACACTCTCTAAATTACACTTCAAAAATGTGTTTGATGTAGCAAGACGACAGGTTCAATAAGAATTGGAGAAATGACAGATGTACTGTATAAATATCTATCACTCATTTTACTTTCAAAATTGTGCAAACCATTTGAGCATATCCCATATAAATTGTGATTTCAGTGAGGAATAATAGTATAAGGAATACCGATGGTACTTAATCACTTGCATTGTGCCGATATTGCACAAAACATGCAAACAAAGTAATTGGTGGTGGATGCTGGATCAATTTTCGTTTAAATTTTAATAATCAAATTTGAAACACTAAGTGCCTGAATGTGTATATGAAAAATAACATTTTTCTTATTGAAAAATGAAGCAATATATCATGTATTTTGCCACATGAATGGCTTCAATATGTCATGAGGACAATAGCGTCGTTGACACAACATAGAGAACACCCAGATCCTACCCTTCATATGTGTCACTGTTTAGCGTCCTCTATTGTAACATTTCTTCTGTGTTATGTGAAGCATGACGTAAATATTTTTCATATTCCACGCAATATTACTTTGGTGTCCTTAAATGAGGTAAATTTATTGTTTGTTGCCGAACCCATTACCTGCAGTACAGAATACAAATTGTTCTCGAAAAATGCCAGGAGACACAATAGCTTTGGATGTGATTACTAGTGGAGAGGCTACTTAAAGCATCATTACACATGCTGAAATTGTCCAATTTAAGATGGATATTATTTCTTTCAGACAAAATGCTTTACACTTTCATGAGCATTATCTTGATGCACGACCCATTGTATTGTAAATAACCGAAGTCAACTATGTAGTAAATATGTTATATTAGTGAGCTACAATACAGTGTCACCATTGTTATAGAGAGCGTGGAGAAAACACTATCTTTTTCTTGGCACTTCAATTTCCACATGACTGGGAATCACATCAAGTCCTGTTTAAAGAATATCAAGAAAAATAAAAAAGGCTTTTGACAGAAAATGAGAAATGTTTGCAAGAATGACAATGCTTGTTACTGTAAATAAATGCAACGTTATTCAGTTTCAAAGGACTGTTTGATGTTTTATTTACTTGTGTAGCACTACACTGTATACTGACTTAGAGGTATACTTCTTCTTAAGTAGTCTGCTAAATTGATCAAACGAAAAATACATGTTAATGTACTGTGTGATTGCATAAAACATCATTTGTATGTCAGTTTTTACTACATTTTCTAAAATAGTACTATATAGAAGTGTTAACATTCTAGACAACTGGAATTCCAAACTATTGTGAACTAAACTATGTTAAAGGTTTGGAAACCCCGATCGATAACATAATCCTCAACTTCAGTCATTATCAGTTTATATTTTGCATTTAGACAAACCTAATTATTACGAATCTCATATGTTTGACTTCAAATTATGGCATTTGGTTTTGAAAGGATTTAATGTTACTTGAAGACCTCTTAAGGCCTCTTCTACATTTCTGACTAGTATGCACAAATCTTGAGTTTGTATGTGTAGGAGAACTAACTATGGCTTTTAAAGTTTGATGCTGCTCAATGTTATCTTCAGCCAGGAGATTTCCTGTTGAGCTATCCCACTGAAGTATCCAGACAAAGTGTTGAGCTATCCCACTGAAGTATCCAGACAAAGTGTTGAGCTACCTCACTGAAGTATCCAGACAAAGTGTTGAGCTACCCCACTGAAGTATCCAGACAAAGACACCAATTTGTCCTACTGCAATGCCACTCTTGCTGTTATTTACTTCAATAACATAGAATTATATATATACATATCTAAATTTGAACATTTTATTAAAAGTAAATGTTATATACTGCTACCTTGAATTAAGTCAGTTTTCAATAAGATATAACAAAGACCTTTGTAACTGTGGTCCTAGACTCCTAGCTAGATTATGTTTTACTTATACACCATAGACCAATTTTCTCCTTTTCAATTTCATTATAGAAATGTTTTCTTTTATTTTCCACATGAAGAAGAAAAAGATTGAATTCTTAAGACAATAAAAATACAATATCACATTAAATTGCACTTTTCTGGTATCATGAAAACAGAGGAGAGCAAACAAAACCAACAGGACAGCAAGGAATGGGAAAGACAATAATGAACAAGTAATTTTATGAGTAAGGCCTAATTCCAGGGAAGTAAACACTGGAAGATAGCACATTTGTTACTCCTTGACCCTCTCAGAGAAGAAATGTCAGAGTGAAATACAGCCTCCACGCACAGAAGAGTTACAAAGACAGAATGAAATACCATCTTCTGAAACAAGAGTTCCAAGTAGCCTATTATGTCCTGTTCTTTATCTGACAATGCCTGGACATAAAATCTAATCAACCTCTCCAAGTATCAATGCATAAAATGTGTTAAATTTGCTGCAAGATTCCTTGTACTTTCCTGCATTACCAGGCAGTAAGTGATTGGGACGAGTTCAGAGACCAAAGTTGTTGCCATTTTAGAGATAAACTATGGCTAACATGATTGAATTACTTTGATTACATTCAATAAATCATCAATCATGGTAAAACAATAACTACCCTTTTTCTGCTCTATTGTTTGTAGTTGTGAACAGGAATAAAATTTGATGCTACACCGTTGGGCTGATGGGGGAGAAGTCATTTGGAAAATTAAACATTGCTGCACATACCAGAAGTTCAGCAATACATCTCATAGAATAATGCCAGATGAAAGAAAGTTGTAACAATTTTAAGTTTGTTTATTACATCTTTCTAGTTAGAAGCATCAGATTTGTTGTAATTCTAACAGAAGCTGCTTTCTATCCCTTAGTAGCTTTGCTGGGATAGGGAGAAATAGTTTATCTTTTCCGATACCAAAGGCCTGGCTAGATGTAATTGAATTTTGTAGAGGTTAGATAAGGCAAACAGATAACAATGAGTTAGTTTTAAATTGAATGGGTATGCCCTTTGTAGTCAGCCATTCTCGGGCTAGTGTTGTGCTGGTCATGATAATTAAGTGCACGATTCTTCAAAATATAATAAATATAATCTCTGTATTTGGGAGGATATTAAAAGAATTAGACAGAGATGAAGCATGTAGGACGGTATCAGGCCAAACCCCAAATCACCAGCATTTCGTCTTCCTCTCATCTGTAGATAAAGTGATTTCAGCTAGAGAAACAAATTATCTGCTGAAGAATTACCATTATAAATTCTTATCGTTGAATATAAAATATTTTAATCAGGTGACTTAGTACATACAGATATGAATTGATACCATCCTTTAGTTGAAGAAGTTATTAATTTGGTTAAATATCGGTTTGTACAAACACTGGGAAGATGTAAATTTGAATAATTTTTTGAACATTCATTTGTCATTAAGTATTTCATATCTGTTGACATGAAGTCGAGGACGTCAGTTGTTCTATATGAACCACATGAAAGTTTAAATATAAACATCCAGTGTCATTTGACGTTAACTATCCAATGGCATTAGAGGTTAAATATCAGTCATCTATTTATAGGAATAGTTAACTATCAGTTCAACAAAAATGACCTTTTTTTTCTCGAAATTTGCTAGAGTTATGTCCCTTAAACCCTTAGAAAATTTTGATAATTCTCTGTTTGAAGAAGCATATATATATTATGTTCAATTTCATTTTGATTAGACATGTTGTGAAACTGTATGGCTAATTATAAGAATGTGTAAAGAACTTGTAGGCTGGATCTAAAAGAAGTTTTTGATCATCTTGTGTAGGAATATAAAGTTTGGGATGAACAGCTGAATGTATTTGGACGTTGAATTGCTATCATTTGATATAGCACAGCTTGCTAACACTTCCATTCTACATCATGTTATTCTTTACGCCAGTCTCTAATCAAATTGATATTTTTTGACATTTAATGATAAAATATCATGAAGAAAAATAATTGCTAATTAAGAGAAATCGGAAGTAATGATAGCAGGTCTTTGTGTGTGATTCAACATTGTACAACAATCATGTTGTTATCTGCAGAGCTTAGTAAGTTTTATCCTTGCGAGGGCTTTTATCACTATAATTAATTGTGTCTTGTTATAATAATGAGATAGCTGTGATCCCTTATTGATTTTTTGACCTTGCACTTCTCTTTTACTGGAGCAATATGCTGTAATTCTGGAGACTTAATTTTGGTAAGATGTAAGACATTGTCTTTTACTGGTATGTTATTTTCAGCTTCAAAGGAAATGTTTAGTTTGCAGATAAAGGTTGTCTCATGAACAAGCCACCAAGCACAATGATATATTTATATTACTATATATATTTCTAGTACTAGACATTGTCAAATTATTTGTCAAAATTGTCTTACACTTTCACTTAAGAAAAGAACAAGGAAGATTTAGCTTGACAATTCAATGCTATCAGGTTAAGTGTCCGGAAACAAACTAAACACAGTTTTAAACACACCCTGTATTAGATCAGAATAAATCTAAATATAAGACGTGAACAATGAATGATTACAGTGTCAACAAGAACAGGACAATGCTACACAATGATTTAACCGTACTTAATGAGTTGTCAATATCTTGATACTTTATCAGAGTTTTTCTTATTTCATGTGGCTCGGCCATTAATCAGCCTTTGATTTCATTTGAAGAAACTTAAAGTGTAACCTCCCCCTGACCCTTGGTGACATGACAATGGCAGCAGGACAGAGTAACCGTTGGTAGTGTCACCTCAAAAACAATCGTACATATTGCAATGCTCAACAAAAATGTACAGATTGCACCAATCAGGAACAATCATTGTGATCACATAGATGGTTGTCTGGTGGTGTTGTGAAGAGATCCTTATCCGTACAAAATGATATAATGAGTAAGTTGCCCTTGGATGTTCCACTCATTACAAGTGTTTGTGTGATCAAGATTTAAAAGTTTTCTAAAATTAAATTTCGCCTTGTATTTAAGTTTACTCTTCAAACATTAACAAACACATGGGAGTACAATAAGAAATGTGGAGGGCATGGGGTCTGGCACTCTTTGTATGGAAGTGATACCATGTCAATATTTGGTCATGGATAAGTTAACTGGCGCTGCACTTGGGGAAGCACATTTAAAATGTGTGTTAATGTTTGTTCTTTTTCTATTATTGTGATTGTATTGTGTAGGATTGTCATTGCCATTGTGGCATGATGTATGTACAGGAAAGTTAATGATTAGAAGCAGACAGTCTTAAACTGAATGGGTTACCTATGCGATCAATTTGGGAGATAAAAAGAAAGCAGAGTTAATAGTCCATGCATGCTTAGACAGAGATTGGTGCTTAAATTAAGAGATGGGCCACTTGGTTCACAAAGAAACACTGCATGAAAATTTAAATTCTAATGCTGCATAAACTTAAAATATACATAAAAATGATTGCAAAATTGATGCTTGGACTGATGTAATGCATAAATACAACACAAATCAGATAAAAAACTTTTATTGTTATGGTGCAATATGAAATAGACAATTGCTGGTGAAAAGATAAGGATCTACTTTATAAAGCCTCAATATTGAGAATTATAAAAAAGTTAATTTTCAAGGGTATGAATGTATGCTTTACTGTGTATTCACTAACCTTGAAGATTGACATGTTAAAATTCATTTGATTTATAATTAAAGTTTTATGTATATGGCAATTTAGCATCCAATGACAATAATGCAGCAATAGTAATGGTTTATTGTATCTTGTCAAAATCAATTTACAAAATTAACAAATACGAAATCAAGCATGTACAATTATTGTTCTTATGAAATGACATATAAATTCCTAAACATTGTGCATTGGAGGTGGGCAATTTCACAGTTAACCAATGATCGTATAGAATTATGTAGGATTGTATTAGTATGGAGAGATAAGATGCTTAGATACAAGCATGTCAGCTGTCACGTCGACTTAGCTTCTACAAGCTCAACAACTGGGATTATCAACTCGTGGTTTTGTCTCAAACCATCAGCATTGTCATTTTCAAACCCTTGTTTGACGACACTTTGGTCTTGGTATTGGTGCCTTAAGTGCTGAAATCGGACTCTAGTAGGTGGATTTGTGACGATTTCTCACT
Organism: Pododesmus macrochisma; assembly: GCA_032359645.1. Lineage (NCBI taxonomy): Eukaryota > Metazoa > Mollusca > Bivalvia > Pectinida > Anomiidae > Pododesmus > Pododesmus macrochisma. Next base: position 7,265 of record JAUMGZ010180124.1, on the reverse strand, counting down.
GTAATCTGACGGAGTTGATGCTCCAACATCCCATCGATGCCAAATAATGATTATTCTTTTTACAGTATGATAGCGATCATTATAGAATGCTATACACTAGAGAAAACAAACACAGATTTCAATTTAATCCTTTCTTCTTTTCTAGCATTCTTGACAATTTCATTAGCGCATTATGTGCTGGGTATTAAATAGAAGGCATGTTTGAAACAGATATGGACTGAGATTGAGTTAATTAATCAAGTTGCTACCATTGCTTTTCTTAAATCCTGCACAAATTGAAAAAAAATAGTTCATTGAAATAAAAATGAGATTGTTCATTCATTAGCTGTTGACAGTCTTTTAAATTCACAAAATATTCCTCTGAGAAGTCAACTTTGTTGGTCACATTGGCATCTAAGTGATTAAGATGAAGAAAGTATAATGATTGTACAAAATTAAGAAATAAGCCATTTCTTTACTCTGTATTTAACAAAATTCATTTGTTCCTGGTGTGTATGTATGTATGTATGTAGAATTTGTAGTGGAGAAATGCTTTTTAAAGTCCCTCTCTGTAGAAAAAAAGTGAATTCGACAGACAGAGAAAACTATATTATTGCAAAGTAGCATATTTCAGTGGCACAAAACGTATCAAGATAACATAATTTTTTTCAAAAATGAAAATTTTTGAGGAAGAAAAATTGGTAAAAGACAACCAAAAAAGTGCCAGATTGATGAGTAAATGTCATAATGTCATCCATGAAGTCAGCTGTGGTAGACACTAGTCTTGAATGATGCATGGTCACCTTGCACTATCTGTGCAAGATGCATGTGCATAGATCACATGATACATGTTTTTGGGTCACATGGTGCTGATATCAGCAGGTTTTTGTTGTTGTCTTACAATCTAAACCTGTCAAACCCCTGACAACAGCCAACAAGTGTCAGCGACTGTATTTCATGCCTACCACCCTGTTGTCTCATCATCAGATTATGTGAGGTTTGGGTTTTGACAAATTTAAGTCTCCGAATCTTGAAGTTATTTTGAATTCAGGGTGTTTCAATGCGACTTTGCTATTATTTGTATATACTATTTATCCAATTTTATTACAGATTGAGAAGCAATATTTTTTTGAAAGTTGTAGCTTACATGAAAAACAATTATGACAATGAGACATAATGAGGAATGATATCTGTAAGATTTTGTCCTTTGTTTTTAGTCTTGTTTAAATGGTAGTTGCTTCTAATATGCTTATCAGTGGTTCAGGGGTCAATAATTTGGTCTATTAATTGAGGCTGCAAATCAGTGTCACTGAAACCATATTTGCCACTTTCCTACACTTGTTTTCTGGAACTTATAGTACAATGAGGGTTAACATTTTGTGTATCACATCTTGATCAGGGTTGACAATATCTTTAACAAACTAAAGTGCAGACAGAAGACAGGTCATGGTTGGAGAATTAAGGGGGTATAAATATTAGCTCTACAACCTGTCTTCCTTCATCAGGTTGTCAGCACTACCACAGTCTCTTGTCAAACTAACACTGTTGATGGCTGTCAAAGTATGTCTCGCTGTCTTTTATCATGCCTTTGTTATTAAACTCTGGTTTAATTCATCTGTTGTTGACATATTGCTATAGTTAGAAGAATTAATTTTGATTTAAACTTTAACAAATTGACTTCTGTTGTCATTTTGAAGTATTTATATGTATGAAGGACCACATGCATTACTTTTAAGTCACTAATGATCATAACCTATTATTTAGTGTATAAAATGGTCAGTGCTATAAAGTAGTATGTTACTTTAAGTAGTGCATTGTCAAATATCACTGTCATTTAAATTTTCCTTTATTCAAATTAACTTAGGACCTCTGACTTTTTGTGTGAACAACTGTGCTCAAAGTTCTGCCATGTCAAATATTTGAAGATAAGTAATAATTAATTAATTGATGAAATAATTTTTACTAATATATACATATTCCTCAAACTTGTGGTCTTGGAATAGTGATAGAACTTGGACAGACTATTTGTAAACTTTCTTCGATTGTTATGTAATAACTTAATTGTAATTATCTTGTTTTGTATAGGATAAAACCATTAGGTTCTTTTAATGGACTCCAGAAATGTCTTGTCAAACACCTGTATATTTTGTGTATTTTATGCAGACAATTCCAGGTACTCATATTGTTTTGTTTTTTTAAACATTTGGAGATTTACCTAACAAACAAAAAACAACAACACTGTAAATGAGTTGAGAATTGTATTAATTGTAATTAATAATTAAGTAGTTACTGTTAATGTAATTATATTTGTATGTGGTTTTATTTGTTTAACTTATTTTTCTTTGATTTGATTTAGAAGAGATTAAATAATACAGATAAATGGAGATTTCATAAAGAGAAATATGATTGTTATTAGATTAAAGTATGACAGAGTTCTGATGGTAGACATTGACTACATGAAGTACATACAGGTGTATATACTTGTGCAACTCAAGTCTTTTCATCTTTTTAATTGAGAAATCATTGAAGTTTTCTTCTTTATTTCATTGTTATGCTAAAAAGAGTTAAGCTTAAAACAGACATAAGAGGTTTGATAGTTGTGCAAGCCTAGTATTTGGACATCTTGAAGTGTTCCCATTATAATTGTGTTGTGTTGTGACAACTATCTTTGTCGAGTTTTGGGTGCTGGTATTTCCTTAATGGTCATTAAACGACAAGAACATGTCCTTCTAGTTAATTGTCCTTTATAGTACAAGTTGAAATTGTATCTGTTGCGTACTGTGCTCACATGAAGACGATTATGAGTGAATTGTATAACATTGGGTTAATAAACTTAATATGTACAAAGTATCATTGAGTTAACAAGTACACTCTACCTTCAGTTATTGTGTGAATAATGCCATTATTAAGTCACAGGAATATGTTTTTAAATAGGTTCCTTTTTCCTTTGTTAGGTTTCATGACAATAAAGCTAGAAGATAAGTTTGCCCATTAAAATTTGAACTCTTCTTTTGTCCAGTAAAAGGTTTTAAGTGTACATTTAGTGAAAATAATTTTTTAATGATTTGATCATTCTGTCTATATAGAAATTAAAGCATTTAGCTACATACTTAAGAACAGTTAAACACTGCATGCGGACGAACAATTACCTGCACTGTCTCCAAGGCATGTGAAAAGGTGTGAACATATTTCATGGTAATAATCAACACTTTTGATTTAGGCTTCTGTCATGGAAGGGAGCATATAACACTCTTACCATTTACTGAATGTAGGAACTAAAAAAAGTTAATATTGTTAAAAGTAGTCAAATTTAAAAGAGAAACAAATGAGAATATTGCTATTTTAAACTGAAGAATTTGGCAAGACTTATCATCAGATTCCAGTGCTGTCTCTGTAATTTTATGACATAATCATTTACAATTAATGACAAATTGATTTGTATGATTTTTAGTCCATCTGGACCGAAGGTGCAAGGTGGACTTTTTTCATACAAATCCAGTCCGTCCTCCATCCTTTGTTCACTTTTCCTTTAAACCACATCTCCTACTGGGCAGATTTCAACCAAATTTGGCAGGAAGCATCCTTAGGGAAAGGGGATTCAAGATTGTACAAATGAATGACCTGACCCCAAGGGGACAGGTAGGCGGGGCAAAAGAGGTAAATTTGACGGTATGCCTTCAAACGACATTTCCTCTTAGACTATTGATAAGATACCAATCAAATGTGTCTGGAAGCATCCTTAGGGGTAGAGGATTCAAGATTGTTCATATGAAGTCCCTGACCCCCAGGGGATAGGTGGGCAGGGCCAAAAGGGGTAAATTTGACAGTATGCCTTCAAATGCCATCTCCTTCAAGATTATTCAGCAAATTCAACCAAATCAGGCAGAAAGCATCCTTATGGGAAAGGGGATTCAAGATTGTACAAATAAAGTCTCTGACCCCCCCCCCCCCCCAAGGGACAGGTGGGCGGGACCAAAAGGGGGTAAATTTGACAGTTTGCCTTTAAACGACAACTCCTCTGAGACTATATTGAACAGATTTCATGATTGTACAAATGAAGTTTTTGATCCCAAGGGGACATGTACAGGTGGGCGAGGCCAAAAGGGGTAAATTTGACAGTTTGCCTTTAAACGAAATCTCCTCTGAGACTATTGGACAGATACCAATCAAATTTAGCTGGAAGCATCCTTAGGGGAAGGGGATTCAGGATGGTTCAAATGAAGTCCCTTACCCCCAGGGGACAAGTGGGCGGGGCCAAAAGGGGTAATTTTGTTAGTTTGTGTTTAAACGACATCTCCTTTGAGACTATTGGACAGATACCAATCAAATTTAGCTGGAAGCATCCTTAGGGGTAGAGGATTCAAGATTGTTCAAATGAAGTCCCTGACCCCCAGGGGATAGGTGTACAGGGCCAAAAGGGGTAAATTTGACAGTATGCCTTCAAACCCCATCTCCTCCAAGATCAGCAAATTCAACCAAATCAGGCAGGAAGCATCCTGATGGGGAAGGAGATTCAAGATTGTACAAATAAAGTCTCTGACCCCCCATGGGATAGGTGGGCGGGACAAAAAGGGTAATTTGACAGTTTGCCTTTAAACAACAACTCCTCTGAGACTATATTGGGCAGATTTCATGATTGTACAAATGAAGTCCCTGACCCCAAGTGGACAGATGGGCAAGGCCAATAGGGGTAAATTTGACAGTTTGCCTTTTAACAGTATTCTCTGAGACTTTTTGGCAGATTTCAGCATCCTTAGGGGAAGGGGATTCAAGATTGTACAAATGAAGTATATGACCCCAAGGGGACAAGTGGGCGGGGCCAAAAGGGGTAAATTTGACAGTATGTCTTTAAATGACTTCTCTGAAACTACTGGGCAGATTTCAACCAGATGGACCTTAAGGCCCCATGGGCCTCTTGTTTTTAAGTAAAACTGAACTGTCTTGGGAGGTTTATTGTACTCGTTTGTAACCATCCAAGTTCTAGTTGAAGGTTACACGGGGACTATTTAATTGTGATATTTTATAGTTATGCAACACAATTAAGCACCCTGAAGATATAGAATAACAAATTGTCGTCTGCCAAAGATAAATTTAGAAAAGTGCACTTAAGGTGTGCATGTTTTTGTCATGCCATAATAGTTTCGATGTGACTTGAGAATTAGCTGCATTGAATAAGCGAAATTACACAATTGAATTACGGGTCTGTACAGAAATCATCCAAAAATGAACAAAAACAATAGACTTAAAAAATATTTCTTGAAAATTTGGGTATTGATTTACCAAGTTTTTGTTGCAGTGATTGCGTTGTATGTAAATTAAGCTGCATATTTAAAATTGGATGCTCACTAAGTTAGAGATTGAATCATGCATTTCTATGGCCGAGAAGACAATGTTATCTTTCAAAATTTAGAATCAGGGATTCGTTTGGTTTCCAAGGGAAACAAAATTAACTAGAATCTGTCTTAAAATAAGGAAACCAATTAAAGTTGCGAGGTCAATGATGCAGAATTTAATTTCAGTTTAGATGAGACTTTCTGAGATGGTGTTGGTTAATCATTGTTCAAATGCAGCTAGGCGGCAAAATTGGAACAAACTGCTTACATTTAAAAAGTCGAAGAAAAGAATTCATTTGTTTTTCACGGCTGTTCACTGTTTCAAGTTTATTGCTGCAGAATGTCACTTTGAGCGAGAGAATCTCTATTTTATTGGAAGTATTAGTTTGGATCGTTGGTCGTTGTCTTGTCTTCTTTTCAGTCTAATCATGATCAAATTGTAACAAGTTTGGGAAAGCATAAAAAATTCACTAAATGGTGCCAATCTAAAACATTACTTCGTGTCCGGCACATTTTATAGCATGTATTTGGCTGACATATTGTTATGCGTGAGAGTTATTTACTGTGATTCGTCTGCTAGAATATATACCACAAATAGTTTCATGTACTGTTTTATTGCTTGGTAGACTTAACTTTCACCTCTGATGAAAGTTTACTGCTTGAAACCTTCCCATTTGTTCTTGTGTGGCCAGACTGGTCATTTATGTAATGACTATTTGATTGAGACATTTATGGTCAAACTTTGGCTTTATAATGATGTAATAGTGACCAATCATTCTCATTGGCAGAGAATTGAGCTACCTTTTTAGCATTCATACTAAATCAATATAAAACTTACAGTCAGTTCAATAAGAATAAACAAGTTGACCTATGCCTGTTAATTTTTGTGAAAACTAGGTAAACAGCTATAAACAAGTTTTTACAGTTAATAGATACCTGTTAATTTATGAAAAACTTTGTTGAATAATGATAAACAAGATGATATAGTTAATGGATACCTGTTAATTTATATAAAACTGTGTTAAAAACAAGAATGAATAGAATCAACAGACAATAATAAACTTAGCAATAAACTACAAAAAAAGCTGTGCACCCAGACAGTGAAGTTAAACCATGCATCATGCACGTTTCTAAGCGTTCAAACATTCCCACTTTTTACACAATTTTGCATTTGAATACATACACTTATTGTAAGATGAAAGAAGTTTCAAATTATTTAAGGTGTGGTGATATGGCTGGTAATATGTATGGCTATTGAATGAGTGTATGGATGATTGGTTGGATAGTTGTATGGGTGATTGGTTGGATGGTTGTGTTGGGGATTGGTTGGATGGTTGTGTGGATGATTGGTTGGATGATTGTGTTGGGGATTGGTTGGATGGTCGTGTTGGTGATTGATGGGAAGGTTGTGTTGGTGATTGGTTGGATGGTTGTGTTGGGGATTGGTTGGATGGTTGTGTTGGGGATTGGTTGGAAGGTTGTGTTGGTGATTGGTTGGATGGTTGTGTTGGGGATTGGTTGGATGGTTTTGTGGATGACTGGTTGGATGATTGTATTGGTGATTGGTAAGAAGGTTGCGTTGGTGATTGGTTGAAAGGTTGCATTGGTAATTAGTTGGATGGTTGCGTTGGTGATAGATTGGAAGGTTGCGTTGGTAATTAGTTGGATGGTTGTGTTGGTGATTCATTGGAAGGTTGCGTTGGTAATTAGTTGGATGGTTGTGTTGGTGATTGGTTGGATGGTTGTGTGGATGATTAGTTGGATGATTGTGTTGGTGATTTTTTGAATGGTTGTGTGGGTGATTGGTGGGAAGGTTGTGTTGGTGATTGGTTGGATGGTTGTGTTGGTGATTGGGGGTGGGTGATTGGTTGGAAAGTTGTGTGGATGATTGGTTGGATGGTCGTGTTGGTGATTGGGGGTGGGTGATTGGTGGGAAGGTTGTGTTGGTGATTG
>JAUMGZ010180113.1:0-14099 GCA_032359645.1 Pododesmus macrochisma | reverse complement strand
TGCCAAAATTTAAAATGTGCGCGTAGTCAAAACAGGAATTTTTAAACGTATTCCTCTGGACACGTGTTTCGAACAATACATTAAAAGAAGTCTGACTAGAAATCAGACGGAGTAGAATGGTATCTATAATCAAATCTCCTGTTAGATAGGTTTGGACAGGGGCCGTAATCGAGTCCCTACATCGTTGCTAACCAATGCGTAGGTCATGGTATCATGCAAATCATATACTGTTTATAGACTCGACATAATGCACATTGTTCTTCTTACCTAATGTGATAAACAAAAATAATGAGAAACAATAAGAAATAGGACCAACAAAATAATAATTATTGCGAACAAACAATAGCTTCATCAAACAGTTACCACAAAATGAACTGGCAAAGTGAGACGGGCATTTGTAAATGGCGTCAAACAAACCAAATGGTTTAGAGGACCTTGCTCTTGACCTGAAGTCAAGTTCCAGTAGAAGAAATGATATCAACAGAACATTATATGAATAGCTCCACCAAAAGGTCACCACCAGAAGGAACGAATGAACAGACTTGGCATCTTAAAAAAGACGTCAAACGAATCAAGTGAGTGAGACGACATGATCCGAAGCCAGGCTACGAATCAACCACCAGCAACTGACACGAAAGAGAACATAAATATAGAAGAGTTTAGTCCATGATAAAGCTGGGAAGCCAAAAAGACAGGAGTACGTAATCACGATGTTAATAAAATACAAAAACAGCACCCAACAATAATATAAAAAGGGCCTGTCCACGGTTAAGGTGAATGCGTAGTCAATATAGGAGATTTTAAAAGTTATTATTAAAGTCTTACCTTTATGAGATTGCCATGTATGTTTACAAATTGTTTAAAGAAAAGCGAGTTACCTGGTGCATTCTCCGGTGCCCTTTGAACAATTTCATCTAGGTCTACCAAGATCGGTGAAGCTCGTATTAAGTTTTGTTTAATACTTTGATTTGTTTTAAATCCATCATACACAATTGGCAATTTAGGCAAGTCTTTAACAGAATTATCTCCTCTTTGTGTGATAGTCTTATTGATTTCCGCCTCACGTGGATTAAGTCTTTGATCAGCTGTTACCTTTCTATCTAAGTGTCGTTTAAAAACTTTACCTTCACCGGTAAGTTTGTGCATGAGTCGTATTGCGTTATCCAGGTTAGGTTGATTCTTGTTCATGTTATCACCTTGTGGATGTGCACCATACTGGTTAGGCTCTTTGTTTTGAGAAACCTCTTTTTGTCGTTGATTATGATCATCAACGTTAGTTTCAGCAGCATTTTCATCACTTTTGAGAGTATCCGGAAATTTCTGAAGTAACTTTTGTTGTTTATCGTTTAGTGTATTACTCTCTTCTTCATTATTTACGTCGTTTTCCTCCTTGCTATCATCAACGTTGAATACAAATGAAAGAGGAAGTTTTGATTTTTGGGTGAAGGGATTTACCTTATCATGCACGTTTTTATTATTTTGGTGTGCTGTAAATCGGTTCTGGTGGGGCAACTTGTCTCTTACTTGATGCTGTTCAAAATGTTTAAAATGTCCTTTGTGATAGTCACGTTCATATTCCTCTATGATCTCATTTATTTTTTTACGTTTCAGAAGTTCTTCAAGAAGGCTGATTGTCAAAAGTAACCACAGAATCGAAACAGAGATAACTATACCAAAAATAGAGCATCGTTTCATGATGGAGTGTTCAGTGTTTTGGCATGTCATCACCGTGTGAATAGAAATGTTTCAACATTAGAGCGATGAATAACAAAGCCGTAGAATCTGTAAAGAAAATATATACCACTAAGATTTTGACAAAGAGTAATAAAATGCAGAAAGATATAATATGTATGTGTTATTGTAATACCGTTGCCGTAGTATTGAAATACATTTTCGTACACTTCTACACAACAATCGCCATTGGCATTTAAAATTATCAACAGAATAACTCACTTAGAATTTGTTTTTAATGCACCAAAGTCATGTACATGTAATGAACACATACAGAAAATATTGTCGATATGTATAGACATTCTTTCATTTTAATTTATTAAAACTTGTCTTTATGAATTAAAAGTTTTGTTAAAATTACTTACGTTCATACTGTTTATTACTATGTCCACAATGCACATTTTAACTACTCCGGGGACGTATTATCATATTTCGTTGAATAGTTTTGATCCTTATCGGGACGTGACACGTCTAAGGGATACTGCTGTAAAACGTTCATACATACCAACAGATGTTACTTAAGACTTGTTTAGAAAATTATTGATTCGTGTATTTTAACATAAACAGTATGTTAAGAATCAATTTAACTGCATACTGAAAGAGCATGTGTGTACACATTTACATGTATACGCATTTTGCAAAAATATGGAACAACATTTGAGTAATCGAAAATAAATATTTAAAATAAGGTTCAAAGATGCACAAGAATTGAAATCGATTTTGAAGCCGCGTTGTTGGGTTTTAACTGTTTATCACGTGCGTTTAGAATGTAACGCTTTTTTTTATTTTTAGACAAATCTATAAAAAAAGTAAGAACACAACTCTGGAGGAACAAGAAAAATGTAACTTAATTCACAACACAGTTTATGACAATTGTTTTTTTCTTCCTCTAACAGATACATGTATAATATATAATTGATGGCCTTTTTAAGTGTGTAGCGTTATTCTATTTTTAAATCCTGTTTATTAAACATAGTTATTGAAAAATGTGTCCATACAAAATCATTTTAGAGATTTATCCTTTAGAATAAGTGCGTTAATTAATATTTTTATGTTAAATGCTTGCTCATTTAATTATTATTTTTGTCGTTGTCGCACCAATACTACTATTACAGTTCATATGTTTGTTATTTATATAAGCGGTATAAATTGAACATGATATAACAATGTATAGTGTAAAGTGTATTCCGTATTTTTTAAAGCTTAATATGAGTACAGTGAGTAATTTATATAAATGGTTAAAAATCAAGCTGTGACTTCATTTTATGTTGCTTGCTATTAAGTGGGCGCCTTTCGATTATTTGTTTGGTTTTTTAGTCCATCTGGACCGAAGGTCAAAGGTGGACGTTTCTCATAAAAATCCCGTCCGTCGTCCGTCCGTCCGTCGTCGTCATAAACTTTTCATATCTTTACACTGTTAAATATCATCTTTATGTTTCATATAAAATCAAACCGTTTGTACGTATGACTCCAGTGTACATTTGGATTTTATCATATAATTGTTTTTGTGCTATATTATACAATAATTGCCTTTCGATGACGTCGATACATACGATATATAGACTTTTGAAGGGCATATCGACTGAGGACGAATTTGGATTTAAGATGGAAAAATATCATAAACATGCGAAAAGTCATATACAAAATGTAGTAAAATTTATACACAGTTTCATCAAGGAACTTTTTGCACAAACGTTTTCACTATAATTATTAGTTCCTCAGATGCTTAGTAACAAATATATACTTTATGACGTCATAGTATCTAATATGTATTGTGACGTTATTTTGAGTGCTATTTATAGAAAGAGATGGTCAATTCGTATCTATTATTAGAATACCTAGGTCGATTCGGTAAAACATAGAAGGACACGTGACTGGGAATAAACAACTCGAATTCTCTAAATAAAATGATTAAATAATAAACATATATATATAAAGCAAATATCCTTTTCACATTTTTGACTTTTTGTCCAAAACTACATGTACTAGACCAATTTCTTTTAAACTTGGTACAAGAATCTCTGGGGGAAGATGTTCAGATTTGATCAAATGATGGTACTCGGTCTCCAAGGGGTGTCGTTTTGGGGGTCCAAATGGGGAAAATTTGACAATATTTCAAAAAACAATTCTTATAAACTCGAAGGCCTAGAGATTAATGCTCTTGCATGAATCATCTTTATGACATGAAAAACCAGGTTTGTTCAAGGCATGACCCTTGGGTCAAAAATAGGTTACGCATTAAGGGGTCAAAGTTCAAAACTATACATATATATCAAATATGTTTACATTTCATATTTTCTACTTCTTGTCTTAAACTACTGGTCCAATATTATCCAAACTTGGTGGAAGGCAATCCTAGGGGATGGAACTTTAGATTTGCTCAATTGATGGGGCCCAGTCCCCAGGGGTGTCACTTTGGGCCAAATGGTGTGGTATGTAGTTTTTAACTTTAGGGCATACAAAATTATGTTTTTTAAAGGCGTGACCCCGGGGTCAAAACTACTCACATACCAAAAATGAACCTAAAAGGCCTTTTTCATCCATATTAAGGCCACATGGGCCTCTTGTTGTGGTTGTCTTTTTTGTAAAAAGGTTCACGTTAGGATAATATCGTCTATGTGACAACAAATAGAAGAAAACGATTATGCACCCTGAGAGGAAATGAAAATGAATGAAACAGAAGCATCATGGAAGGAAGTTGATACCATGCTACGGCAATACAACCTACTCTTATCCATTTTATCATGTCTTTGTGAGGTCAAGAGTCAGTGTCAAGGTGAAAATGTATCATCTCTCTGCAGTAGTATGCGGTCATGGGTTCTCACTCGTTGTGATATTATCTTTACTGCTTTGCTGTCATGATACTGTTGCTGTTTATATTCCTATATTGTCAATAATATTTCTCCTTTAGTCTTTTGTCTCGATATTAGTGACGTATTCTTATGTTTAGTGCTTTCCTTTAATATAATGGAAAGAGTTGCCATATACTGAAAGGATATGGAAACATCGCGACGGGTGACACATGTGTATCAGGAAACGCCTTCCCCTTCGCGGACACCTGGTTTCGCTTCTAGCTTCTAGTTAGAAGTTCGTGATATTTCCTTTTTTAATTTAAGTAATAATTGTTTTTTGTTTTTTTTGTCTGCGTGCGTCCCACGTTTTCCTTTTATTTGCCCTAGTCTTTTGACTTACGTCTTTTGAATATCGTCTAGGTTTTTCACTAATTTTTTATGTTCAACTAAAACAACGGATCAGTAAATGCATACTTTGTTTATTTATTACTTTACGTAAGCATTGCAAGATGTATTCTAAGATTGTATAGTTTAAACAATTGTCCGCTTATTTTCGCAAACAAATATCAAATCTTTGTAACGTATCAAATATAATTTCATTATGAAAAGATGAATCGATAATACATACATATACAAAAAATAATCCGCTCCTTTAAAGTACATTACATGTTTTTAAAAAAAAAAAAGTACTTCATCCTGGATGAGCTTCATTGATGGCTGTTAAATCGTAGTTGGCCTTCATTTTGGACGAGGTCATCTCATAAAGAGAATTAGCTTTACGTCCCTGTTAGATACATGCACTATTTTTATCATGGTTCGTTTCAGTTTGTAAGTTTGTATTTTCTACTGCCTTTCTACCTAATTTGATTTTGTGTAGATTGATAGCACTTTTCAAATGGCTAAGTGTTCTTACTTGCAATGACTGAACATATATCTTTTCATCCACCCAATCTTATTTTTCCATTGCTGTCTTCCACTAAAATGTTTCATATGTTTATAAACTATTATATCTATGGACATCTCCCTTATTGTGCACTGGTTGTGTCAAGATTTAATGTTATAAAGGCTTATCTTGATATTTCATTTGATTTTAGTGTAACGCTTTCGACTATCTAATAGGGAAGGTTGGTATGACATTAAGCTGTTAACCACACCAGTGATTTCGTACAATAAACGTTATACGTCGTTCCGTAGCGATAGCTGTCCTCGGGTGTTTTTGTGATGTATTGTATAAGATGTTATTATAAGTTAATATTTTTTGCCTTTTGGTTATTCATGAGTCCTCTAGTTCAGATGACAGTCTTCATTACTTTTAGACAAATTAATTGTATACGTTTTCTAAAATCCTTTTTCCGGCTCACAGACCTTTGTTTAGCGAGATCATATCAATGTCAAATTCATTAATGATTGTTGTGTCGTACCTACATATGGAATCGAGCTTCCTATATATAAAAGGCTTTTCCAACCCTCTTAGATATTAAATTTATTACTTGGACACTTAATTTGCTAGTTCATTCTGATTCCGATTTTTGTTTTAAATGTCATTGGTGTAATTGTTTTGAAAAAAATTCAGAAGGAAACAATAATATGTCCATCAATTGTCTAAAATTCCAAAAAGTTTTTTTATGGATAACTTTTATAGATGTGGTTGCATTCTAATTGTTTTTTTGTGGGCAGGTTGTAAAGACATACATCGGTTTTTTAACTCAAAGAAAAACACATGACAATTTCAAACTGTTAATGCCTTAAATAGTTTGTACTTCTACGAGAAATCGTGACAAATCTGACACTTTATTACTAGGAGAATGATTTTAAATTTGTTTAAAGTCATTTTATAACAAAGCGGAGATTGTAGTGACTATCTTTACTTTTATTCATTCATTCATGTCGTGGAAGGAAAGCATATGGTGATTATGATAATATATACTGAAGTCTGAGTATTTATGAGACACAAATTCAACATAATTGTTCTTGCCTGAAGAGAAAACCAATATAATGAAGTTTGGATTTAACCCAACTATAGAAACTACAGATATCGTACGGATATACAGATATAGTAACATTGACCTTGCCCTTTGAATGCCAATTTCAATACAAAATTGCAATCTGAATCATGCCTCCAACGAATATGACATTTCTAAGAGGAAAGAGCCAATACTCTGTGTGAGGCACCCTCTGTCCCATAGAATCACATTTACCAGGGTTTGTTTCGGATCCAATATTAGTGATATCATGCTAAATAAATCATAAGTTCATATTTTACTACTCTTGTCATTAAAGACCGTTGAAGGGGTTTATTCGTAACTCGGTATTTGATCCTTTACTCATTCAGTTGGTTTGACGTCATTGTTATATATATAGCATTTTGGTGACCCGTCTCAATTTGTAAGTTCTGGTGATCCCATTTCTTTTTTAGTCTCAACAGAGATTTTGAACCTTGATTTATACAACCCAATAGGATTTTTTCTTCCCTTACAGTGAACCAATATTCTAAGTTTGGTTAAATTCTAATATTTAACTAAAGATAAACAAATGAAAACTAAATTGTGTATTTTTTGTTTTTATTTTCCACATTACTTCACACTCATGGTATTCGAATATCCTCTTTTACCCCAAGACCATTTCTGTTCTGATTTATCACTACATTCACTTAGGCAAAGGCTGGTTTTTCCATCAATATAAATGTCCAAACACTTGCCCGTGCTGACATGTTTCAGTTGTTTCATCTGTGCAAATTAATTTTAAAATTCCATTAGTCAATACAAAATTATAGATTTTCCAGAAACTTATGTACGAAACGCATTCAATACTAAACATTTAAATCAAATTTAGCAAAGAGGATTTACCTGACAGCAATCTGGTATTAGCTAAAAATGGTTGCAGAATGGATGTTACAAAATCCAAATTGTCTCGAAGTAGTAAATACGGAAAAACCAAGACAATATTTTAAAGCCGTAAGTCCATGGACATATGGCCAAACAAAAGGAAAACGTTGAACGAACACAGAAAAAATAACCACATATACATTTATTAACTAAAAAAGGAAACATCACGTTATTCTATTAAGAAACTAGAAGCGAAACCAGGTGCTCATGATATAATAATATGAGTAATTGGCTAAACGCAACTTTAGTCAAATTAATACAAGGCTTCGTAGGCATCCTAACCGCGGTACCTTGATGAAAATAATTATGAAAACTATCTGTGAAAGCACGACCTGCCACAATGCCATTTCCGCTTAGCTTTAAACTGGAGATTTAAAAAAAACTGATGAGATCAATAGTTTACGATAGAGTTAGGTTGATAGCCGTTTGATGATACATTTCACACAATAATTTGAATGACGTTAAAATATTTGCGAAACATGCTCTAACATTCTTTGGTTGATAAATCTAGGAAGTGTGAAATCTTACTCAGAGGTCTGACGACCACGAAAAACACCAATCTACATCAAATTACAATACAAACATAAAGAGCCACATCACAAAAATTATTCGAGGCCAATAACTACCACAGCACGACATAGGGCGTTTATACAACGAATTGAATTGGTGTATTTAAAATTGCAAATGCAATAACATCAAGCCAGTCCAAAATTTCTATCGGATTTACAAGACAAATTCTAAAGAACTTGTAAAGACGAGAAATTTCAGTTTAGAACAAAAATGGCACGTTTGTCGACATATGGAACCATGTTTTAACTTATAATAAAAATGATTAAATTAATGATTCAACCATTTTCAT
Source organism: Pododesmus macrochisma (assembly GCA_032359645.1). Taxonomy (NCBI): domain Eukaryota; kingdom Metazoa; phylum Mollusca; class Bivalvia; order Pectinida; family Anomiidae; genus Pododesmus; species Pododesmus macrochisma. Next base: position 5,832 of record JAUMGZ010180113.1, on the reverse strand, counting down.
ATATAAAAGGCAGAAATCCAAAACACTATTCTGAAGTCTACGTTAGTGGACCCAAGCACACAGAATGCAAACGCTTGTACAATACGAACAAAAGCCAATATAAGAATAACAAGGAAACATCATAGACCTCAATTAACTATTATAGAAGTAAAACCAACTGTCTTCGAAGGGTTAGATTCCTGTATTACACGTGTCGCCTTTTGTGATGTTCAATGCCAATCCAGTGATACCAGTCACAAAACTATGACATATGACTTATAGAGAATAATAGTTCCGAAATATAGCAATGACCACGGAATCAAAGCTTAGCAAGTTTAATAAAAACATTCTTGTAAATGTGTTAAAATGATAAAATGCTTATTGTACATGTAAATTAGAACTTTTACAAAATAAAAATAATCAAAGTTTATACCTCTGTATATTGCCAAACGCAATTATTTGTCGAACACCGATTACGACAAGAGCCCAAAATGAGTCTTTTATTGTCATCGACAACAAGAAAACATTGATCATTTCCAAACTTCAATAATCCGTCCTCTGTGAGTTTGACATTCTGAAACATAATAAAAAATAAATTGAATGTAAGACTATATATATCAATATATTCTTTATTCAATGTAAATGCCTTCTTAATGAACATATGAATGTGATACATGTTGTAAATGTTGATAAAAAAGGAAATACCTTCGACATAAGAACGATTTAGATATGATAATTATGATATCGATTGGAGGACTCGGTATTTTGTACTAACACTCACTATATCATTCAGGTTAAATGAATACATTTAATTGACATCAATGTCAAAACACATATATTCGAGATAATTGAAGTATGCTTGTTTATGTTTTGTTTTGTTTTTATTGGGGTTTAAAGTTCATTCAACTCATGACTAGGTTATATTGAGACAGTGTCTGCTTTGGCGGTGCGCACAGATGGCCAATTTATAACGTTATCATGCCGCTTATATGTTTACATGATATTCAACTCGGTCACATTACCCTGGCACCGAGTCAAATAGTCCTTCTTCTTACCCAGAAACGCTGAATGCTTTATTAGCAGAGGGCGATACTATTACCTAGCTTTAACGTCTTAAGCTTGACGCGGCCGTGGATTATACGGCTCTTACCCAAACACGAAGCGAATGCATTTAATGTTATTCCAGTATAAGTCTAGGAAAGATGACTTCTGAATCAGAGAGACTAACTAATCAGAAGAACGCCAACAATTATCAATGCCTATAGAAACATACACAAAACCACATCACAAAGATATCCAGACCGCCATCACCGAAGAACTACTAAGGAAGTTCAATTACCGAATAAAAACAAACTACAATTTCAAATGAACATTATTTCAAAACATTAGGGTTTTTTCCCAATCAGATGTGTAACAAACAACAATATACAGGTGACATACGCCCTCAATTAATGTCAGTGTTGAGTATAGTTATAGAATAATTAGTCCCAAAATATTGACTTTGTCGAGATAAAGAACAGACTGAAAAGACCAAAGTGGGAAAATCCTAATATAATGGAATCATTAAAATAAGAAACAGTAAACACGAAACTTAGCAAAGCAGTATCTTTCTGATAAGGATAGTAAATCGTGCAATCAAAATTAAAAGTGCTAAAAATATAAGTTGCAAATTCATTTCAAATTTTGCTTTCATTGTTTAACGGTCATCGAGTGTTTAGATAGAAGCCAATCTTTCAAAGCTTAACTAATTCAAGAACAGTGAATCCAGAATGTCTATAGATACAGATAGTATACATAAGGAGTCGAAAACGGTCCTAAATCGTTGCAATTAAACACCATTTGTAAAGACAATGACATACAAAAGTAATTAGATATTTTCCTTGTCATATATATTCTACGTTTCTTCTCCTCCTTTGAGTCCGTTGAAAGCGGTTGATTCGTAGCCTTGCTTCGGGTCATGAGTGAGCTCCTCTCATTCACTTGTATGATCTGACGTTATTTGTAAATATCTTGTTTTAGTTTGCAATTTCATTTTGGTAATGACTTTTTGATGTTGGTATTGATTGTGTATGAAATTTGATATCCTTTTTGTTGGTGAGCATATTTCGTCTTGTTTTTGTTTTGATTTTTAATCTGACCTCAGATGTGAAAACCTATTGTTACCAGTGGAAGATATGGCTAGTGGTTAATACAGAAAACATTAACTAACATTTATTATTTTAAAACAATTGTTTCCTTCATAGGAGGCTTAAACTCACATTCGTTAATTAAAACAATAATAACTTTTCGTTGCATTTTTTATATCAAATATTTTCAAGACGGTTGTATGGGCGATCTCGTTAACATTTACATTTGAAATGAGTTTTCCTTACTTGATTAGATCCTTGTCCGTGGCAACTGAAAAGTCCTGGTACACAGTTATTGCCATGTTCACACCCCATTGAATCAACACACAATTTGTAAGAGCTCATACTTTTCAACTGTAATTCAAAAAATGGGGAAGGATATTATATGTATTTGTTTTCTAAAACTGAACGAAAGAACAAGTAATTATAAACAAATAATAAAAAATTTAAAGTAACATTATTGAACAGGTGAAAAATGAATTAGTATTTAATTATATTTGAACTCAAGAACTGCTTACATTTAAAACAAAACTTTGTTAGAATTTTCAACACCGTTTAGTGAATTTATTCATTTAATGAAACTAGCTGATATCTAAATGTAGACTTACTTCAAAAAAATACAGTGTTTTAGCAGGTACTTTAAACTCTGGAAAAACACTGTGTAAGTACCATTCAAAAGAGTGACATTGTAATCTCTGTCTCAATGCCTTTCTGTCGGACACATCACCATAATTGCCCTGTAGGACGAATGCATTACATTTTAAACTGACGAACACTTTTATTTCTCACTTAAATCATTTTCATTTTGCAAATTATACCATACGAAATAAATATGTTTCTTAATAGAATGATCTAGGAAAATACATATTTTTTTTTACATATTATCAATATAGTGTCTCACTTCTGTTTTTAAGTACGAAACGATGAATATGAATAATTAATTTGAATAAAACATATAAAATATTAATACAATGTGCTTATTTTCCTTCTTTTTCAGAGCATAGCGTTTTTTCATCAAAATGGTCCTTTATTTTCAACCATAATTGTTTGAAACATTGTAACGCCAAACAAGAAAAGGGATTTTTTAATAACTGCATATAGTAAAAAAACCGATTGACTGGCGTATATTGAAATTTGCTCTTTTAAATATGCAAGAAAGTTCGGTATGTTCCTGCCATTTAATGAAAAAGCTACTACGTTTTTCTAAATTAAGTAAAAAACATACCACATGTTTTAATTGCTAAGAGAAGGTCTAATTTTGAAATTATCTTTGTCGGTTGTGTTGTTACTTGCAAACTCCTCGAGACAAATAACATCCCTGTAGTTAATGAACTGTTCATTATTCAATGATAGTTTCGAACTAACCTTATTCCTAAAACAACCTTACTCTTAAATTACACATATATTAGTTTTATCTTTCAATTAAACCTTTTTTTATTAATTTTTCACAAAACCCGAGTTCTTAAGTCTTAAAGATTATATAATTTACATACCAAATCATAACCAATAGTTTCATAATAGAAATGTTTGTATTCGTCTAGCCATACTTCTGCAAGTCGAACCGTATTTCTCTTTAGTATTTCTCCAACAGGCTTTCCCCATTTGTAAGGCGAAGTGTCTCGAAATATGTGAGCTACCTGTGAACATGGATGTATCTCCATACTTCCACCACACATCCATACCTGTTGGAATATGCATAAGAACAATGATGTGAAAAGTTGTTTTTGTGTATTTCTTAGCAAAGTAATAAATACAAAAAAAACCAAGACGATATTCTAAAGCCGTAAATCAATGGAAAACGTGGGACGCACACAGAAAAATAACCAAATATACGTTTATTGACTAAAAAAGGAAGAATCACGAACTTCCATTAAAAAACTAGAAGCGAAAAGTGAATTTTGGAAATAGTAAGTCTTTTTTTAAGTCCGATCGTAAGTCGTTTTTTACGTTTTAAAGTTTGTGGTATACATTTGTACGACAATATACAAACACGTGGATTGAATGATCGTATGGTTATTTATGTGTTGTTATTCATGTGTTATTCCTTTACGATGTTAATAAATTAGGCGTTCCGATATTTAGAATTGAAAGGAAGGATACATACATGGTTGTATGGAAAAGGAATAGAACATCACCTATTGTGGTTTTAAGGCAAAGATAATCAAAGAAAGATGTGTATTTAATTACATTACTTTAAACGATATCTCAAGATTTTCTGCTCCCCATATTTCCATTCCACTATCATAAAAACCCAGGTACTTAAAATACGCTCTTGATATGGAAAAGAGTCCTCCTGCGATTGTTGGTGTCCTGAAATGTATCATAAGTTGTTTATGTTTGAAACCGTACTTTACGTGATATTTTTGGTCATTATCACGGCATTAGGCAAGAAGAAGTTAGTGTTGTGTAATAGGTTAAGGGTTTATCAAAGGATTCATTCATCATCATTGCCAATATTCCAGTCAAATGTCGTAACAATGTGACCTTTTTGCCAGCACTGATCATACGGAATAAAAGTTGTTGACTAAAATATAATTTAGTAACTTTAAACACGACTACCATTTTTTGTTTCATATTTTACGATTGATATGAATAATTATCGACACATAAATTAATCAGGATCAGCCTTGCTCCGCGCACATCAAATTTGAATGTTTCGCATAATGCCAATTTTCAAGGATATAAGACAAGGCATTGCGGTGGAGTTACAATGACAAAATGTTCTCATGTTGAAAAGATAAAAAAGCGCCATAACTTTGAAAAACAAATCCACAGACCAGAACAACATCACTTCATACACATCAATCTCTTGTATCATGCAAATTTTAATGACCTCAAACAAAATGTTACAGAGGAGTTTTGAAAGGCTGTAAAAACAATCAACATGAATGACTATCCTTGCTTAAAGAACATCTACATTTCTTGTAACTTGCTAATTTTCTAAAACAGTTAGAAATAAGCATTACAGAAGAGTGCCAATGACAAGAGGATTCATATTCAAGAGTATCAAATGGTCACAACTCTGTAACAAATCAATAAATCGGATCACCCATGCCTCTTATAAATCCACGCATAAAAAAAAAAGATCTTACATCTCGCCAATTTTCAAGAAAATCAGAAAAGGTGCTACATGTATGGAGAAGCGTTGATGAAACATTTTCCGGACGGACAGAAATACGGATATGGTGATTCTAATATACCTCAAACTTTGTTTTCTGGGGCACAAGTAGCAAAATCTATCTATTTCCGTGAATGGTCAAAGTCATTTCACCAATTTCCATGTAAGCTATTACGTATAAAATTTATAATTTCAATCTAAATAAATCTTACATGGTAAGACAAATTGTTTTGGACGAATTAAAGGGTTTTTTCTTTGTGTATTTGACACCTTTTTTCCCTCCCTTTATGTCGTTTAACTTTTGTCTGCCTTATTACTTTAAAAGGTTTTTTCTTTTTCTAACATACTACAATGTTTATCTTGAACTAAAGTACAGGTAAATTATATAAAAGTAGCATGTTATATTGTTACATATTGTATTTTATGCTTGTAAGTTTCTGTTCTCTTTTTATTCAAGTTCCCATGTATTTTATACTATTGGCCTCATTCGAAAATTTGATAAGCTACAATTTGTGCCTTAACATCTCTATGAATACACACCTGATGGGTTCAAAATGGTGTTTTCTTCTTTTGTCTTCGCGGTCAATCCCCTCGGTTCCCCAATGAAAG
>JAUMGZ010180102.1:3648-14099 GCA_032359645.1 Pododesmus macrochisma | reverse complement strand
TATTATTATTATTATATTAGGGTTTAACGTCACGTCCAGAATATTTCACCGATATAGCGACAAAAGACCAAAGGAGATAGGACAGGAAGAGCAGCGGCGACAGGAACGGGAAATGAAAGTAATAAAGATAGTTCAGAAAGAAGGATGAGCCCATGCAAAGGCGTTTCCGCCAACTCTTATATCGAACTTTACATGGGGTCTTTATCGTGCCAGGGGGTTAAAAATCCCTGTACACGGGACCGCCAGCTTAGCGTCCCCTTTCGAAGGACGTTGATCCTATTCATACTGTTTTTTACCGTGCCAGAGGGTTAAAATTCCCTGTATACGGGACCGCTAGCTAAGTGTCCCCTCCGAAGGACGTGCCGATCTTTGTCTTGTCTCTACCTTTCAACCTTTCTGACTGTGGTGACCCTAACAGGAACACAAGTTCCCGCCAGTATAGCTCTCCAGGTTATTGATACGCGCAAACTTCCCTACCGCGATAAGGTGTCGAGCACAAGGAAGCTTTTTTAAAAAAAAAAAAAAAAAAACTAGAAGCGAAACCAAGTGCTCTAGATATGGTAAGCGTTTCCTGCTACACACGTGTCACCCGCCGTGATGCTTTCGTGTCATTCCGGTTTATGGTACCCCTTTCCACTGTTTAAAAAGAGGCATGTGTCACCATAAGAATAAGTCAGTTATATTGACGAAAGAGCAAAGGAAAAAACCATAAACAGGAGAGGAATAGAAGTAGCAACTTATCATGAAAGCAGAGCGGATTAGAAAGGGTGGCGCAAAATAAACTCGAAATGACAATGAAACATTGCGGCGGTTGACACATGCGAATTGTATAAATCATAACCTTCGTATAAAACATGTAAAAGACAAGAAGAAATAGAATCGACAGAAAAAAGGTTATTGAAGAAACAAAATATAGCTTAATCAAGAAGTCACCACAAGAATGTACCGGCAAACTAATCTCGATCTTGACCCAAAGCTTAACTCCGAATCTACCATAATCAACTGTCTCTAGGGGGAAAGCATGTTAATAATAAACCAAAGCTATATCATTTCTGTTATATCACGTATATATGCCTTACACGGACTGAAGTTCAAACAACATAAAATGACTCTCTTTTTTCCATACTAATTCCTTTTATGGGAATGAAACATTTAGTAGAAAAGAGTAAACGTTTGTGTTTTACAAACTTTAACAATGTTTAAATGTACTTACCAAAGTCGCCGCCGTCATTGTTGCTGTGTAGAATGACATTTGAATCAATGGAGAAATGAATCAACCACAGAGTTAATATCCAGTTATGTCACAGCATTTAAAATAATAAAAACAGGCCACCAATAGGAATGATTACTACTAGTATTTCTGGCTCGTTATATTTAATTATATGTCATTTTTAAACACTGTATATTAAATGCCACGAACTGACATATTTTGTCCGATGACGCATACCTAATTCCTTTAATTTGAAACTGTACAAGCGCGGTGACCCGGTGGTTATGGTGTTTGTAAACTGGTGCAAAACTCCCATGTCGTGGGATCGAATCTTGGTCAAGTCAAAACTTAAGACGTTAACATTAGGCAACTTTTCGATCCCCGCTAAGCGCTCAACATTACTAGGTAGGATGAGGACTGGCTGGTTGGTTCGGTGTCAGGATAATTGGACCGAGTGAAGTATCATGTTAACGTGTCTGTGGCGTGATCTTTCAGTGAAACAGCCAAATAAAAGTCGCCATAGGTGCGCACTGTCACAATTAGACACAGTCTCGATATGACCTATACATGAGTTACAGGGACGCTAAACCTCAATAAACAAACAAACAAACATTGATTGATATTGTAGTGCGTTAGGGGAATTAAGCATCTCGATGCTGCAGAAAGTTTTGATTAGTTTACTGGGGTTTGCTTTATTGGTTGGGTCGTTCTCATATAAAGGTTGAAAAGTGAAGACAAAATCAGGATCAGTTGAATCATCACAAGGAGAAACATTGACATACCAACTATAGCCACATCAAACAATTCAGCACCGGAGTAAAAAGAACATGAATTGACGTAACAATATACCTTAAAACAAAATAAAGCAATCAACGATCGTTATGATAGTCGTAACGAACAATACGTTTGATGACTAAGGTTACGTCAGGGCAACAGGAATGGGAAATGAAAGTAATAGAGATAGTTCAGAAAGAAGGATGAGCCCATGTAACGGCGTTTCCGCCTACTCTTATCGAACTTTACATGGGGATCTTTATCGTGCCAGGGGGTTAAAAATCCCTGTACACGGGACCGCCAGCTTAGCGTCCCCTCCGAAGGACGTGCAGATCTTTGTCTGGCCTCTACCCTTCAACCTGTCTGACCTGGGTGACCTTACCAGAAACACAAGTTCCCGCCAGCATAGCTATCTAGGTCATTGAGACGCGCAAACCTCCCTACCGCGATAAGGTGTCTAGCACAGGGAGGTCGAGGAAAACAATTAATTTAGATACTTTGATATACTCATTGATATGGTCCTTTTTGTCATGATTTTTGTGCACTCGTGTTCACCGTATGTGCTATATATGTTTACGTATTGTGTCCGTGTTGAACCATAATCAAATGATCAGTAGGTTAATTTTTAAGTTTTTAAAATTGATGTGGGAAAGTTTGGATAACCGGTTGAGCCACACCATTCAATTCGTTGAATGAAGGTCTTTAGTAGTGTCGTGGTGCTGATGGGCCTCTCATATTTGTGTGGTGTGATTTTATTAACCGGTTTAACCACACCGCCAGGTGTCGTGCTGGGTGACGTCCTAAGTCGGTCTGCATGCATTACTAGTCTTGTGATTTGGTGTGATGTGAATTTTATTCCTTACATTCTGCTGCTTAATTGTTTGACACAGTTATTGTTTGTTTGCCAATGTCTCTCGTTCTGTTGATTCCACTCATACTGTTTTGTATTGCAATTTGATATTTGTTGGGGCATTTTTTGGTCGACGGTGACTCTGATTAAGTTGTTGTCCTTCCTTAATTTCTGTATTCACAATATGTGTCACGTTACCAAAGAAAAACGTTGATATTGTTTCAAGATATATAAACCATGTTAAAGTATATGGAATGAGATTTACATACAAGTGCATTCAAAATAAGAAATTCAAATATAAGAAATAAAAAAAGAAAAATAAGCTCAACTGTAATTAGTATTTCTGCCTCGAAGCTTCAGGCTTCTTCAAAGATTACAAAAAGGTACAGTATACCAACTCATGAAGAAACTAAGTCTTCGCAATCAACAACAAACATACAATACATATAAAACGTGAACAAATCTATAAATATTCAGATGAACGTGAACTACATTTTGCATTACAATATTCACGTATTGCCCTTGATTGAGATAAATAAGAAGCTTTTTTCACTTAATGCAAAGCATGCGCCCTGAGGACGCAGTCGGAGGAAACATAATTTGTCGAAATTGAACACATTTTCATATCTTAACAACAGTATAAATTCGCCAACAGTATACGTACGCGCAATCACAAGCAGGCACTGATATCCATATTACCAAACAGTTATTGCCAGGGTGACATAAATTAATGTTGGCCATCCAAGATTGCCAAGGGAGTTGCCTTTTTAAAACATATCTTGACTTATTATCGAGTGGGTGTATAATTGCGACAGTGACGTCGATTTTGTTAGTGCTGTCTCACTGCATTATTACGCCACAGACACGTTGACTTCATACATGTAATGTATTTGGTTATATTGTCCTATTCAAGCAAACCAGGTATTTTCTTACCTCCGATTTATGAGCGCTTAGGAAGTAAGGAGATTACCAAATTGTAATGCCTTAGGATTTACACATCAGTAAATGAAAATATATTTTTAGATTCTAAAAACAAAATATTGGTGTGTTGAAACCACAATATAACAATAAGAGGTCAATTTTGATTTACTTATAAATATAAACATATTTTAAAGTTCAGACAATACCGTTTTTTACTTCTTATTTTTACATTCGTACTCTTCGACTTTATTTTAAACATGACCTTAATAAATAAGTATAAACACTTCGTGACTAAAATGGGAACATTATACAAATACGTTGTTGAATGCACTACTTGTATTGAATGAGACCAGTGAATTGTGACGACAGTGGTTACGTTCACCTAAGTATACCTAACAGGAAGGAAACAGCAAGGAAGAAAATACACCCGAACAAGGAAGGAAATTTATATATTATCATAATAACAGACTTGAAAAACAAACTTACACAGGACATTTCCTGCATCTTACGTAAGTATTTATTAAACTGACTGCATTATTGATACACCAATAACAGTTATCGTACTGTCAAGTAGAGCACAATAATTCGGGTGTTTTAATCCGACAAAATTTAAAAAATTCAGATTTTTATTGTATGATCACTGGAGTGTTTAAAAGCCGATGACTTTATCAGTACGGTACACATAAATTAACTTGTCTGGCTTTCGCGCCTTTGTGTATTAATTAATATACTGATTCGGCATTTTAAAGCCGTGGTTATAAACACTGGACCTTTACTGTAACAATAAAATAGTAAATACGAAAAACCAGGATGGTATATAAAAGATGTCATTTCATTGAAATGGACAAACAAAAATGGTGGACGCGCACAGAAAACATACAATTATTAAACTTAAAAGGAAACATCATACACTTCTATTAAAAACTAGAGTGAATGTTATCTGGTCACTTTTATTTTCCAACGTAATTGTTCGTGTCAATTCGGCATTTGACAACCTAACCAATAGTCAACTGAGAAGCTCGCTACTACCAAAATCGTTCACTGATATCATGACGAAAGATGAAAGCAGACAACAAGTGACATGACAGGAAGTAAAGAGCCAACAGAAACAAGAAATCAAAACAGTCGGGATAGTACGTAAAGAAGAAGAATATGTTCATGTAACGTCGTTACTTCCTACTTCAACATAGATGACAGTATGATATTATTAAACATAATGAAAAGAACTTAAGTTTGAAATTCGCATTTTTTTTTTTATTGAGGGTGTTGAAATGATGACTATATAAGAATTATGACATAGAAATGCACTCTGGAAACTGAAATGGGAAGCAAGTTAAATATAGTAAATCAAAGCTACAGAGCCAAAGGGAAACTTTGACAACAAATTCAAAATGATGATGTACAAAATTCGTACTCCAAAAATAACATAAAATTGTCTTGCCAAAATTTAAAATGTACGCGTAGTCAAAATGGGAATTTTTAAACGTATTCCTCTGGACACGTGTTTCGAACAACCCAGTTCTCATCAGCAAACGTGACGTTATCAATTATATAGAATTAGATATTATCAAAAGACAGACAGACGGACTAACTGACTTACTCACAGCAAAGAGTCAAACATCAACCAGACACAATAATTTAGAATACAGATACATGTACGTATGACAATTCGTTATATATCTACCTTTTTATTTACTATGATTGTATAAAACAAAAAGTTTTTAGCTCACTTCATATGTCCTAAGGTGAGTTATTCTGATCACTATGCATCCGACAGGCCGCGTTTGTTCGTCGTCCGTTTATTCGTTCATTAACGCTTCTTCTCACAAATATGTATTACTTGACTGCACGCCTTATTTATTATGAATAATCTTTTTTCAGATACGAGGTGATCACAGAACAATAGCAAGTTTAATCAAAGTGGCAACGCACCAATGGCTTCAGGTATAGTATTATATTTACCAGTGTTGTGCGTTTGAACTATATACCCGTACATGAAACCAGTGACAGTCATATCGCCATAAACTGACAGTACCTTTCATGTGATCAGCTAATCGGCGAATGAATACACCAGATGTGCATAAAGGAATGTAAACAAAATGGCTGCAATTTCTATTACTGCAAACATTTTGTATATTTAACAAACAAACTTAAAATACGCATTAATTGACAACACTATTATATATTTACAAAGAATGCAAGCATTTGTTTACATTTTTCCACATACATATACTATTTGATCAGCACGTGGTAGCGTCAATCATCAGCTGTTCTTGAAATTTGATACCACTTAACGACAGCCGCGTTACATTTGACAATAAAATGGAGTTTAAATTTTACGGAAACTAAAATAACTTGTGAAAAGGTATATATAACTATTAAACTGCTTAAAATGGACGTTCATGAGGTATATGACTGGCATATATATGGCAGTCATATACCTTATATATGAGCGTCAATTTTCAGCAGTTCAATTGTTAATTGGGGATCATTTAACTACGAAAGCCAACAATTCGAAATTCTACATCCGATCTGACCAATCAAAATCCTTGTTTCATAAGACCCAAAGTCAGAACCAACATGAAGACTGATAAAACATACAATTACAGACGTGGCAGGTGATACCTTTTCATCTGTAAACAGAAGATGACACATTCAAAATTCCAAATTCTAAATTCTAAATTCCAATTTCCGAATTCTACATCCGATCTTCCCAATCAAAATCCTGGTTTGATAAGACCCAAAGTCAGAACCAACATGGAGGCTGATAAATCAAAATAATAACGGAAGCGGCAGGTGATACATGTTCATCTGTAACAGATGACACATTCTTAAGGAGGTATAAGTGTGAGAACCTACAATTTTATAAAATCAAACTTGTTTCTGTTGTTGATTTTTGGAAAGATGAGGTTCTGATAAGGCATTTACACAAAAAAATATGTTGCTGCACTTTTTTTTCTTCTAGAGTCACTCGAAAGTAGTGCGTTTGAAAGTAGCTGAAATAAGAATTTTTCTAAATTTTTCACAAAGAACCAATTATATGTTCACATCTCTAATTATGCATACCAGAAAGCAAGTTTATAGTATAAATCAATATTCATACAATATCAATTTCAGATCCAGTAAGATTTTTTTTATTTTTTGCTGTTATTGCGGACTTTTAATGCGATAGAATTCTTTAGATACCAAAAAACATTTGTCAAAATGTTTAAATTTAATGATTTTCTTATATAGAATTTGATTCAAATTAGTGAACTACTTTTTTCACAATTTTTTGAAAAAGATTCATGTTAGGCGTCTTTCTCCTTTATACCCCCAACAACCTTAAAAAACATTTAATAAACACATGCCAAAGGAAATCAAACTCAATGTGATTTAAGGATTATTTAACTTTTAACTAGCCTAGCAACGCAAAACGTCACATTTTATGTACGTCAAAACCGCATCACAACATCGATGTTCGCTGCAACAAAATATAGTCCTTCTGCTATAATTTGATGCTGCCTATGTTTGTTGATACTTTTTGTTGGAATAGATTCCTCTTATTTGGTTCATTTTTTTGTGTGCGTCCAATGTTTTCTTATTGTTTGCCAATGTCCATGGACTTACGGCCTAGATTATTGTCTTGGTTTTTCGATTTACTTATCTCTTATTAACTCATTAGTGAATTAACACAGTTTAACTGTCTAAGTATTCCATAATGTGTTTTACAGCAGAGTATACTCTACTTCCTGTCAAACCCTCACACTAATACTACCTTAATTCGAAATGCGAAAATTCTATATCTTATCTGACCAATCGTAGGAGAGTTGCATATCTGACTTATAGTGACCAATCAAAAATAAAACAAATTAGAAGACCTGTTGCCTTTTTGCTAGACGCTCGGCAGAGGAAGAAGTGGTGTGCTAAGGGTCAGGATAATATGACTGAGTTGGACATCTTGTCTGTCTGCGGCATGATGTTTCTGTGAAGTCGCCAGCAATACGTGCAGTCACAAGCAGAGCCGTCCATAAATAATATATAATGTGTTGATCGGACGTTAAACACAACTTCACTTCACGCTGCAAACGCTTACCACTTGCGTCTATTAGTAATTGTCGTTAGAGTTGATGCCCTTGCCGCTTTCTCAGAACTCTTTGTAGCACTACTTTCACTTTCCTGAATACCAGTAATGGCAAGCGGAATTTCAACATATGTTTCAAGAAAAAGAAGAAACAATTTAACGACAATGTTAATTTTTTAATTAACGATACGATTATATCAACATGTGCAAAACTAACAATAACAGCACTTAACGTAGGATTTAATCTAGTAACAGTACGTAAGAAGTGCATAACATAAAAGGCTGCCTTATCACAGTTGTGTGTTTCGTTGAGTTTATATAATCCGGACTTGCATTGTACACGTCTACAAATTGACGCGCTAAAATGAGGAAGAAAAAAAAAACAAGTTAGTGTAGCGCGGCAGTTCATAGACTTGCACAAATCCGGATTATATAAACTCAACGAAACGCGCACCAGTGTGCATAATCATCTGAAACAGAAGCCCAACAATTTACAGTAATAAAGCACAAAAATATTAAAAACTATGCAGATAAGTCGCTGTTCATTTTGAAAAAAGACGTCATGAAACATTTACTTTTATTATGTAGCAGGATATATCATGATTTTGAGGGGTTGGGGTAGATGTTCTGTTTCTTCGTTAGTATGTCCAGGGATCGAGAGGACGTTCAATGTTCAAAATACCAGAACATCGAAGTTATTTATACATTGGTTCTGACTTAGGATCTTGTTAAACAAGGATTCTGATTGGTCAGATCAGATGTGGAATTTCGAATTTCGAATTTCGAATTTTGCATGAGCCTTCTTGGCTTTCGTAAATTACAAAATATGCAAGATCGATACATACGGTTTAAGCTTGTGTCCCTGAAAATACTATCCAATGTAATGTTATTTAATGTCAATATGAATGGAGTACTGCGACTTGATATACTGTATCCTGATCAAATACTAAATGATTTTAAGGAAATATCACTTGACCTTTTATAAATCTATATGTTTTGAACGTGTGCACTTGCAAATTAATTTTGATAGTCGTGCCCCTTTAATGGCTTGGTCAATTCGAATAGTGACATCGCCTTCTTAACTACTAGATAAATGAAAAAGCGCACAAATCTTGCATATTATAAAAATCTGCTCACGTTAAAATAGAAATTTGAAAAACTAAGTTATCCTCATTAAAATAATTAGCCATAGTTAATAAAGTATCTGAAATTGCCAAGACTTCTATTCTCAAAGTACTAAATATCTCAAACAAATGTTTCATATTGCATTAGCATGTGAATCTATCTACATTATAAACAACTTTCCAATTCACTTGTGTATTTAATTAATAAACATGTATATATGGGAAGAGGAGGCTAGTCAGCCATCTTGTTAAATCTTTAATATATTGTTTATGCAATGATTGACGTTAAACTCAATTTTCTTTAAACTGGCAACTGTTTTTAAAACACAAGTTTTAAGGAACGGCGTTAACATCCTCACAGTGGATCACAATAGTTACAATTCAAACGAAGTGAATACATTAATAATATTACGTGGACTCCTTGTTGATAGCCATTTGTAGTTTCAATGCAAACACTTTTCGTTTACTTATCCAGATCAAACGTATTGCAATTTGATTCGCGATGAATGCAAACAGCAAACCACTGAAAGTACAGGTAAGCATGTACAAATATGACCACATTATATAGCCGAGTGTGGATACAAATGTTTATTGTCTTAACAGTATAATTCTGACGTAAGTTGTTGATCAACTTGGCTAAACTTGCACATACACTTAATTAAATTGATCATTTCTCTAGCTTGTGAACCAATGTGGCAAAATGGTTTTAAATCTTTGCAATTTTTTAATGGCATCATAGGAACGGCTTTGTTGTTTACCTGCTGTTGATAGAATAGCGATTGCCGAGTAAAGAATGAGTACCAGTTTTCAATAAACCTTTACTGGTGAATGGGTAGCGTTTACATAATGTGATGTATCAGTGCAATAGGCAACAGTTATTCTCTTTTTAAACTCAAGCTATCACTTAAGTTGATATATTGGATTCCCTAAAAGAAAATACATGACTGCTTACTATAAGACTGTGCTTGACATACATCGATCACCTAAGTCAATATGGATATAGCAGTACGTAGATTTATCTGGAAACTATCATTATATATTACTATAATTTCATTTGAATGTGTATGACTGAACAATTATGACTTATTTAATATTATACATTTTTAGCATTTATCATGTAAATCAACAATGCTATATGAATATATAAATTCGTTAATTTATAGTCACAATTTTTCAAATATATTAAATAAAAATCCTTAACGTATTGATAACATTTATAATTTTTAGGTAATTGAATTATATGAAATAGTATGTCCAGGGGAAATTCATAAAATCCATAAAATTCATATTGTACTTCGAATACCGCTGGCTGTGCTACCGCTCATTTGCATTTCCGTCTTTGTTTAAACTAGATCTTATCTTATCTATTCTAAGTTCTTTTTCTCTTCATTGTAAGTTGAAGACAGTTGATTCGTAACCAGGTATAGAGACTCACCACTCAGAGAATTGGTTGTTACATTTTATATCTGTTTTCGTTACTATATATATTTGGGGGGGGGGGGGGGGGGG